>APFE031756444.1:13276-39907 GCA_000404065.3 Pinus taeda | reverse complement strand
TTCAGTATGGTCCAATTTTGACCATTTATGAGCAGTTTTCAGTGGAGAACTTCTGGGAGATGATGTAATCAGTTGACCTTGTTCCTTTAGGTAGTGAAGCAACCCTTTTAAGGACTTAAGAGCCCTCAGTTTATGGACATTTGTGATTGGGGTTGAAGTGCCCAAAAATGTCTATAACAGACATGGAAAACCTTTAGGCTCTGACAACTAGTGATTCAAAGGCTAAATTGACCAAAATGAATAGTGAGATACCAATACCATTGATTCCTATTATAGGAATCTAACAATCCTGATGGTAGTCTAAGAACCCATTTGTGAAGGAATATGCTTCATCCCCTTCTAGACTGTCTAGGACCTCATCACTAAATGGGGTGTGAAAGGGGTGATGGATGCAAGAATTTTTAAGGCTACGATAGTCCAAGAAAACCCTTACCTTTGTAGCATTATTCTTGTTCTATATCATGATCAGAGAGACCCATTTCCCTCATCCACTAGAAAATAAGTCTTGCCTCTAGCATCTTATCTATCTCTTTCTCTTCTTTCTCTCTGACTCTTGGGTTCAACCTGTATGACCTATGCTTTGGTGGATTTACATAAGTTTTTAGTACGATTTTCATTTCTTGTATGTCTCCCTTGATCCCTTTTAGCTCCGCAACTAATGAGGAAAATACATCTTTGTATTCTCTTAGGATGTCAAAATTTTATTTTGTAGTTTTCTCAACCCAATTGTCTCCAATTGATGCTAGTTTAGGTTTGTCATCCATGCCAATATTGTGCTTCCAAAACTCTACTGAGAGAAAAATAGGAGCATCAGTTACGGTTCCCTCCATGATGCCTCTCTCTCCTTTAGCCTCATGGAATTGCAAGTGTCATAACCCCTCCAAATCATCCTTATTCGATTATTTTTCCATATTTCCACATGTTGTTTCCTCTAGATACCATGACTTGTAGAAATATGGTAAAGTCATATGGTTTATGTATCTATCCCACAACTAACATGATGTGAGTAGAAACCGCTTGATGGTGTGCAATGCCTCAGTGGCCTCCTTTAGTTATCCCTAAAAGAGAAACTACTGACAAATTGTTCGTCCAAATTATCCCAATCTCTTGTTTGCCTCCTTATTTATTCTTATACATACCAATATTTTGGAAATGTACCGAAGTTATGTATGAACGCATGCACCCATAATTATTTTAAAACCCCCTCTCGGTCCCCTCCATTCTTACAACTTTCCAAGTTTTGTCGAGGATCAGAATCCCCTTTTTACTTTATAAAATCCTACAAGTATTCCCCCACCTATCCAAATATCTCTTTCTTTGATCTCTTGATTATTTCCCAGTCTCAAAGGTAATTGTAGTGCCCCCCCCACCATCATGCACGAGTCTCTTACAATGCAGCATTTAGGAATGGTATTTTATGTTCTTCACTCACAACTACATCAATCTTATTGAGTAATGAATCTATTGAGTATATGCCATTAAATAGTTTCTTACCGTCATTCTAATACAATTGATTCTTCATATCATAGTGCAATGTCTGGTCTTGAACTCATACTTTCCCTTCTGCCAATCATCCCATTCAGCTTATGATCCAACCTCAAAACTCTTAATGATCCTTCATCTAACTGATCCTTCAACTATTGGGTTTATGTATTCCTCTCTCTTTCCTGTTATTAATTTTTAGAGTTGATTGAACATCCCTAACTCTTCTACGTCATCTACTATTTCTATGAATTTGGGTCCCTGATATGGGTCTAACGGTTCAATCACTCTTACTCCTTCTACCTAAAATGTCATTAGTTCCTTCTTCAGATCTATGATGGAAAAATTTTCATAGGCCCCGTCTATCCCTAGACATGTTGGATAAGGATCATTGTCTCCCATAATATCTATTACTCCAAATTAGCATGTTTCTTTACTCCTGCTACATCTCTCTCCATGTCTTCCAGTATCCCTATTGGAAGTATGAAATATTGATTTTCCACCCACAACTGGATTGGTTAGAATTTTATCTGAGGCTTCCTCAGTGCTTACCACGTATTTCATGGTAGGATGTTGACATCGGAAGCAAGATCTAACATAGTGTCCTTGATCTAAATTCCTATAATCTTACCATCAATTTTGAATTATATGCTTGTTCTCTTCTTATTTCTCCTTAATCTTCTGGTGTGTCTTTCAGGAAAGTTAGTGGATATTATTCCTCCCTTAGCTTCTTCCTCTGGTATGGAAGCCTTAAGAATTCTTCTCAACTAACACAACATCTAGTCATCGTTAACAATATGTAGGAATAACTTGAACCATTCCTCAATAGGTCTAACAACAGTGGAGTCTGGAAGGTCTGGAGTCTTGTCTTTACGAGACTCCGCCTCTCCTTTTTGTAGTACTACACCTTCAAATTGATTGTCAAACAATTTTTTGCCTCATTGTAATATTGTTTCTGTTGCTCGGGGTTATATGGCCACTTTGGGGAGGCCAATAAGATGATTGTGGGTTGGTACGGACCCCCTTGATCACCCCTAGTCTTTCGGCATCTACATTTAACTATGTTAATATTAGATAGCAGGGATTCCTCTATGATCCTTGGGTCTGCATTGATCAAATTCACTCCCATTTGTTTGTTTGCTCTCCCCATCTTGTGATTAGCTCCGAACAATCCTCCGTCACATGGGCATTGACCATGCACTGAGAGCACCAGGGCCTCTTGGTAGAGGGAAATCCCATGCAACATGCCCCTCTTGGTCACATTTGTAACAATGAATAGGGCCCCTGACTCCTACTCTTTGGCCCCTCATTCGTCCTTCTCACCCACCTCAGGTAGCCTCATTGACCCAAAAGGTTGAATAGTCTAACCTATTTTCTAGAGCATCCAATAGTCTACATTGGTCAATGTGGTGAATCGTCGAAGTGGAAAACTAACAGTTCTTGTTATTTGGGACGTTAGAGTACTATTGCAATATCAAGCACCGGCGAGGAGGTTGACCATACCCCCTCCATACTTCAGAGTACTCCAGTTTGTTGTGGCTAAGATACATCCCATGTGATCCTCCCACCACAACTCCCACTATGGGTGGAGGTATCGGTGGTCCCCATGGATCCAACGTGGCATTTGTACCTTGCAAACTCACATATTCCATGACAACATGACATTCAATTAAGTAGTTGGTGCACCACATATTTGGTCTAATCGTGTGGGATACTTGTAGATATTTAATCTTCTTTGTTAGAATTTCATTTTGGTGTTGAAGACCCAAGATAGAGGTATTGTTTGAATTTTCGCCCCCTAGTATTTATGCAGATACCCTTCCATATCCTCTATTCACATTTTTTACTCTAGAGCATCCTCCAGTGTCTCAATTTTCTGCTGTGTCAATGGTGTCCAGGTGAGGGGTAACAATGTTTTGATAAAGAAATCCATTTGATGATTTGGGGCTATTGTGTAACTGATTTTACCAATTTCATCCTTAATTATTTGCATCGGTTCCCATGTGGTATCTCCCTCCCACTACTTTATTTCCTACAACTCTGATAACCCTTGCTGATCCATCTAGAGAAGTACCAATTCTTGTACATATTCTCTTTTAACCTCATCCACCATTGAGGTCTAGTGTAACTTTAAAAATTTTATGAACCACGTCAAGGCCCTTTCCCTAAGAGTGGTCTATAAATCTATTAGCTTCACATTGTTAAGCGTCTGGAGGCTCTTCGAATAGCCTCACATAGATACCATTGTTATCCTACATAGATAGCATTGTGATCCCTGTTGTAGAGATTTTTGTAAAGCCATACTACTACTACTATTTCCACTGCTATTAGTACCAACCTTATAGTTAACATGCACACTATGCACTCTTATCGTCTTGAGCAATTTAGAGAGATACTTGTTAAGATTATTCTAGAGTACTAGGGGAAGGTTGGGGGAGATGTTACTTGAGCCTTGTGGGGGTGTATCCTTGATTCTTTCGAATGAATCATCTTTCGTAAATAGTCTCTGCATAACAAAGTACATATCATTCTCTAAGCCTTCCTTTGAGCCAAAACAACAGTTCCATCCAACCCCCCCCCCCTCCGATCAGTGAGGGAGGGCTCCTATTGTCTTGTAAGATCCCCGTTGTTCTGGCCACCTCTATCCCTTTCATTGAGTTCGCTTCCATCCTACCTTCCTCTTCTGGGCTCCTCAACAATGCTCCTGTGTGGTGTAGTTCCTCTGACTTCCTTTTAATTTCTCGCATGGCCCTTTCTTGCCATTTGTCCACTATCCGCTCTATTATTTGTTCTCTTAATTCATTGTCCTTTCATGAATCTTATGCATCCATCATCTTAATAATGTCATGGTCGCCCGCTCAATAGCATACCTCCCTTTAGGTCCCTCGCCAAGTACTAGGTGTTTACACTGCCATGCTTGAAATTTTGAATGCATATAAGCCCTATTCCACCATTAACCCTTTAATCTAAATTGTTATTTATTTTAACAGCTTCCCTCTTAACCTTGCTCAAAACAAATCTTTGGCCTTTGAAAAGGACTGGTGTTTTTCTACTGCAAACTCATCAACATACAATTCGCGTGTGGTATGCACCTAGCAATCTATTTCTCTTGTCAAATTCATGTCAAGGTAGAGGAGCATGGTGAGATCTATGTGAGTCCATTCATGACAAGGAAACTTTTTTCCACTGGACCTCCCTTTCACCTACAATCTCCACAAACATTTATATAGTTCTTCTCGAAACTTGCACCAAAATATCTCGTATTGATCACTTCTAGCTTTTGAATACAAAATAGTCTTTTAATTTTGCAACATCTGGGGGACGGAGTTAAGCTTGCTAAGAAACAAAGTGATCCACTTTCTCGTCCCACCAGTTCTTTATTTCCTTCTTGAAAATTCTTGATAGCATATTCTAAACCCTCTTTTTGAATTTTTGGTCCTTGTAACGGAACCATTTGTTGAAACAAAACTGAAATCAGGGTTGAAACCCTAGGTTTGGGCACAAAGGGCCAACAAGGCTCTATTGTAATCTAGAACAACACTGACATTTTCACCTTACCCGACAAGGGGGAAGACTCTCGATCGGGGTGTGCCACAAATGAAGTTAGATGAGTGTTGGAATTTGATATCAAGCGAATGATATCAACTGAAAGAGAGAAAAGGATGGTAGCTCAACATGCAAGCTAACCATATCACAACAATCTATTCATGTTATAGCAAAAGACTACCTAAACAGATGCATTTATAACTTTTCTTTGAATAGCAAACATAATACATAAGAACACTATATAACTCTAGAATAGTCTTCATTAGCGTAACATAAGCATAATACATAAGGCTCGCAACCAGATCATCAATAGTATAAATCACATATATAGTACACAAATTCATAAAAATATAATCGTGGAGCCTTTCTCTTCTCTCCATAACATAGGAAAAATGGAAATACTACAGACTTGACACAACTAACCAACAAACCCCCCTCCACTCTTCCTTTTTCTTTTTATCTTCTACCATCTTCCCAAACTATTAGTTCTTTTTCCATTTGCATGCCCATCTTCATCCTCGACTACCTCTTCTCTTTCCTCACTTGGTTTTCCATTCTTCTTCCCACCACTCCTCTACAACTGATAGTCTTCCTTTAATATCTGATCTTACATTAGTTGTCAACTCCACAACTTTCCATTGGCCACCTCTACTTGTCATTAGCCTCTTTCTTCACAAAATATCAAAATGAAGGCCCTGAAAACTTCCTCATGAATCTAACCTTTTCTCATGACCTTTCCTCGCTTCCCCTTAACACTGACTTGCAAGATGAGGACCTCAAGGGAGGATTTAATGATTGCTTAAGGGAGAAAAATCCTCTTGTAGCAGCATGTGTAGTCACAACAGAAAACCATAAGATATCCTTTTCCACCCATAGGAATCATGATGGAGCCATGTCTACAACTAGGAAGGGACACATAATCCTTAATAAGGAATTCCACCAGCACTACTAGCTTGGATGTCAAGGAGGCACCTGCACATGCACCCTAAATCTATAAGTTAGGGTATCATCAATTTATGAAGACTTGCAAAAGAAATAAGAGTCATCTCCCTCTGATATCATGATGTTATATGACCCAAATCTAGCATAAAACCATCTCCAGTAATTCGATCCATAGGTAAGCTCAGGTATGGAAACCCTCACCTCTTCCCGATGTATAAAATGACTAAAATGTGTAACGGTCAAGAAAGGAGTTTTAATAGGCTAGAGGTTGCCAGGGAACTTGGCCACCCTCTGCTAGTGAACTTATGTTTGTATTAGTCACCCATGTAATGTATATGTCAATGCAAAGTGAAGTGGTATTCGTAATGAGTGGGGTGATAATCCCAAAGAGAGAGGAAATGATTACGAGTGGAGACACAATCCAAAAATGGAAACTCATGTAAATGCCATGTCATCAAATTGCTGTGAGATTTTACCCCAAAGAGAATATCATGCATTAGGCTCAACTACATTTACACCATCGCTCATTTAAAAAATAGGTATAGGAAGGATGAAATTTTATATCAGGCCACCTAGGGTGTTGTTATAGCTCATTTTACTTTTATTTATGTGTAGAATAAATGCATATATATGAATCCGTTTAAAAAAATACAGAAAACGGAAAGGAAATCAAGACAATTTTTTTGATTTACATATGATGGTGGATTAAACTTATTTAATAAAATTTTATCACAACATTAAATGTAAAGTAGGTGGTCCCTAGTAGACAACACAAGTTGGAGCTTAAATGTTGATCATATTGTTGAGCGCGATAAGAGATGGTAGTGGGGCACATGGGATGGAGAAAACCTAATGACACTACATACCTGACAGTTAGCTCTCCCAGCCCCCCCATAAATACTTTTCAACACTGCTTCAATCAACAGATCAACGACTAGTATTCGTTGTGGGGGACTTTGTCTGGTTTCGTGCATACTAGAGTCTACCCCTATATGATGTCAGCAAGCAAGTAGGTTACATCGGCAGGCGAGCATGAATAGTTGTTATCCATTTTACCATGGCATTTTCATCATTTATCTTCCTCCACTTCAACGTCCAAATCAAGCATCACTTCGTCCAAGCATCACTTCATCCATCTTGTCACCAACTCATTTTTGAAATTTTCCAAAATTGTCATTAATTCAGTGTTTCCCACCCGTTACTCCATTTTCACTAATAAGCTTGTTCAGTATTGATTTTGCTAATTGTTTTCCTTTGTTCCATATTTCAAAAATTAAATTATACAGGTTTTAAATCCAACCATCATCACTGGCCACTATTCTAACATCTTTGCAAAGTCTTGGCATCCAAAATTTGAGAAATGTCGAAGAGAGCTTCTGTCACAAGTTCTACTTATCATATTTTGTTGATGTATACTCAGAGAGACATATTTGACCCAATTTGTTCAATGAATTATATAGAAACTTATCATAAAATTTTATTGAACTAGACTGAGTCCCCTATGTATGTTGTTATTGTTAGGTCCGGTGTCCTAGCTGTTATGATTCCTTGAACTTTCATCTTCCCAGAGTTGGCTTGTCTCTTCTCTTTACCCACAATTTTTTTTTGTTATGAATAAATTAGGGGAAAATGTTTTTCAAGTGTCAGCCTTATTAATTCAGCAAGATTTATGCTTTCCATCTACAAATTCTTAGACCCCTTTATGAGAAGAATATTTTTTTTCCACTATCCAGGACTTCTCTACTTCAAATTATGCTCAACTGACTTTATTTTTATGCCTTCTAGAAAACATCTACCTATGGAGCCTACTCAATTTCCTCTAAATACTTTTGTTGAAGAAGTTAGAACTATTCTATATATTTTGGGAAAATGTTTAGGAAGGGAAGATACAAATACTGCTGATAAATCCATTTTAGGAATGTTTAGGTTGATGGTGAACCCATAAATATCTTTTGGCATACCTCCTTTCTGGGAGAAAACAACTAATTCTCAATTAATAGATCTTTCCCTCACTGGTTTCCTTAGATTTCCATATCTTGTTACTTATATATTTTTATACACTCATGAGGAAACATTCATGCATTTAGGCCTAAATATCATGGACCCTCATAAACCAAATTGTGAGTGGTATTTTGGATTGATGTGATAAGGAGCACTAAAAATAACAAAGGGTTGATGTATTTTTCTTATTATTTCCTATCAGTTGTTTATTTGATATTGAATAGTTCTTCTCCACCTTGATTTCTACCAAATTCCCAGTCTTTACTTTAGCTTAGTAAAGATGTTGAAGTTAGTGATTGGTTTCAATTTGAGGATTATTCTGAGATCATATTACATGGAGCAGAAGTTGCCCCTTTCATACTTCCAACTTTTGTTCCTATGAGACTATTTGAATTGGAGTTCATTATATAGACCTTGAATGCAAATCAAATACATTTTGTGCCAAAAAAGAAGGGGTACTTATTTAAATTTCCAAAGGCGGTGGGACCTTTCATTGTAAATAATAGGCAAGCTGCGAGAGAAGTGAAAAAATAACTTGAAGAAATGAATTTACAACTGGGTGAAAAGTGGGCATATAACCCACATCAAATTATTTTAAACATGAGGGTAGAAAATGCCTACGCTCCATTTGTACCTGAAGTCAAACTAGACATGGAGAAATTATCCAATGGAGGGAAAAAATAGGGAAAAATAGTTTGTGAGGAGGTATGGAAATCGAGACTCTTCATTAGAGTGAGAAAAATTTTAAAATAAGAAGTGAGGATGTTATTGACTTGGAAGAAGAAATAGACAAAAGCACTAAGAAGGATAAACTATCTAAAGGTTCCATTCCATCATTCGTTATAGGTTTTTAGCTGGAGTTAGGAGAAGTTTTTTGTTCACCATCTTATTTTGTTCCAGAAGAGAATGGCCAAAGTTTAATATCAATGATAAAATAAATGTACTCTCAGATTGAAGAAAGAAATAAGAAGGTCAGAGAAAACATGGAATCCCAGGTGGAGGCGCAATTTGTTTTAGATTATCAAATTAGGTTGCTTTTTGTTCTGGATCTAGAGAGGAACCAGCTTAAACTAGCCTTCTCTCAACCTTCCGCCTTAACTGTATCTTCTTCTTCATTATTCAAAACTGTCAGGTTGACGGTGGATTCTAGGTAAATTCCCCTTCCTTACAAAACCAATTTGCATAGTTAGACTAGTGAATTAATTTACAGTGATTTGAATAAGACCTCCTTCACTAGTAGCAGAGACTCTATTAGAAAATGTGGTTAATCAATTAAGGTTGGAAAAATATAACTCCAGAGATTTATCCACTCAGAATGAAGAGCTAAAGAAGATGATTCTTAAGATTGGAGTAAATCCATAAGATAGAATTGTTGTTCAACAATTATTGCAGGGAGAAGAAACAGAAGTCCAAGTGTTAAGGAAGAAACTAAATATTCTTGCAATAGAACACACAATGGCTTCAAAAGTGTCAAAGGTGGAAAAGGAGACAAAACCTTTTACTCAGGAGCTAATAAAGAGGAATGATGAAATTTCCAAGTTGAAGGAAATAAACACTATCCTACAGTAGAAAATTGACTCTCATGTTTGTACCATTGTAATACCATCTAATTCAGAGGACCCAATTGATAAGCTGACTAGAGTCATGACTGAAATGAAGATTTTTGAGAATGAAATGAAACAAGTGTAGAGGGACTATAAGATTTCCTTGAAATTCATAAAGGATAATGAAAGAGGAATAACAATGTCTAATGAAAAAGCAGACAAATACAGGAATGACTTTCAAGCTTCTTCCCAAGAGATCAAAGAATTAAAATAAAAGGTGAAGGGAAGCATGTCCCTTATTCATGCATGAGAGATCCTATGGAATGACCTTTTTCATAGACAAATACAGGAATGACTTTCAAGCTTCTTCCCAAGAGATCAAAGAATTAAAAGAAAAGGTGAAGGGAAGCATGTCCGTTATTCATGCATGAGAGATCCTATGGAATGACCTTTTTCATACTAGTTATAACATATGGGAGTCATTTTTCATAGTATAAGAAGAAAATATCATCATCTAAGACTTAGAAAATCTGATTATTTCAAATAAACATAAATTACATCAAAGAGCTAGCAAACAAAGAAAATTATTGATTTCCTTAATTCATGATCTTCTCAGCAATTAAAGGAATTAGGGATTGAGGATAGAACTAAATATCTACTAAAAATGAAAAAAATGAGCGTGAATAACCTCTACAGTAAGACACCATAGACAAAATTATCAGAGGTCAAAGTAGTTGTAATGAAGTTCAACTTTAACTTTGATAAAATAATAAGATCAAGTTTGCCTTCATGCTGGGACCAACTAGGTAGTTTATTGTCCTAGGAGACTTATGAGACTTTTATAGTGGAGGAAAAAATCTATATAAGATGGAATCAAGAAATAACAACAATGTTGAAGGGAGCAACTATTGTCAACAATTTGTAGAGTGATTTTCAACTCTTGTTGTTGATGGGAACTATTTTTTTGGACAAATTAACATACAAATGAATCACTAACATTAGGTAGGAAAACTAAAAGTTTGACAAGTATCCCAACCTTGATAACTGGAAAAAATGTAGGGAATGGATGTCACCATCAGCAGCTAAGACAAAGGTAGGACCTTCATCTACACCTCAGTCTCAGATCACCAGTAGTGTCATCTGTTCTAAAAATTTCTTTCATATATTTTCGAAAGATGTATTAATATTTTTTCTTTTCATGATGTAAAGTTCGAAAGAACTATTAGGTCTAAAGTAGTTTAGGAAGTTATTTAGTTTTGGGTAGTTGAATGTTTTTCAACTGGCATTTTGAAATTTTGCATAAATTTTCTTCAGAAAGAGAAATGAGGGTTCTGAGTTTTGGACCTCATAAGCAAAAAATACTTGTATTTTTTTATCTTCATGTGGAATTGAGTAAAGAGTTTGAAGTGATTCGAAACACCTATTGAGTACATTTTTTTTCCTATTATTCCATTTTATGTTTTCTTCATAGAAAAGAGTAATGTAGTTGTTGGTCTTTAATATTACAATTTTGTAAATCAGTTTCCTATGATTTAAAGTTAAAAGTTCCTTAATTATGTGCTTCTCTTTCCTATACATCATATTCTGCTAATTACATTTTCCTTCTAAGGTTGAAAACAAAGATTCTGCATTAAGCAGCATGTGTTGGAAACTTTCGACTATCTTTCTGTCTGTTCTTTCATTAAATTTTTAATCAACATAAGAAGGCCACTTTAAATAATTGTTCCTTTCCATTGAAGATCAAGAAACATTGCCTTTAAATATAAATAATCTTTGGGGTTTGAACAATGGGACAACCAATTCATCTTTTCATTGTTTTAAATAAATGTCTTGGGCACTGACATCTCCTCAGTTGGAGGTTGTCTTCCAAGGTAAAATAGGTGCCACAAATAAGTTTCAAATTCTATCTACGGGTGCTATAGGAGGAAGCTACTGGTAGGTCTGAGATGTTACAAGAGAGCCGAGAAGGAGATAAAAGAGAAATTGAAAGGTGAAAAAGGAGCCACAATGGCTCAAATTGTCTCAAAACCATCATACACACAGAGAGGTGTTTTGACAAGAAGTAAGTCACATCTTCCTTCCTTGTTTTTACATCCATTTGCATGAGAAGTATACTTGAAATTGATAGTACGTAATAGTAAATTAAGAGTAGGAGGTATATTTTGAAATTGTCGTTGTTATAAGCAAAGAAAAATACTTTTGTTGATATCAGCTCTAACATTCTTCTCTCTCACTATTACCAAGGAATTTAACATTGTTTCACCACTGAGATTGTTTAAAAAAATTGAATTCCACACCTAAGTAGAACCAAGGAGGGACAATAGAAGAAATGGGGGGAGGATTTAACATAAGAGAACCTTGAGGCACCAAGAGGATTCACCAACACCCTCCTATAGAACATCTTCATAAGACACAAATGGTTGGGTTTCTTTTAGTTGTTAAAGGGGTATGATTTTTAACTCACTCATGAATTTTCCGTGGAATTACATTCTAAAGGAGAAGACAAAGGCACCACTTTTATCAAAGGGTTTTGTATCTCTCTAAGTCCTGACATCATAAGCAGAGTGACCACCTTACCCCTATGAATTTGATGAAGAAGATAAGGCAATGAGTGTCACTGTTAGGAAAAATTTCTTCATTTTGAAATATAAGCATGTATAAGATAAGAATATAATAAGAAGATAAATCCTACCTTACCCTTGGGATGATGTAGCTAAACATACCTTCAGTATATATCTTGTGAACATAGATTGAGTGTGGCTTATGCCTACCACTTCAAATTTCTCCATGAGCTTAGATTCAAGGAACAATTTCATCTCCCTCAAAGACTGAGTTTTTCCTATCTCCTCCTACTGTCAATCATGGAAATGAGTTAGAAGGTGAGGGGAGGAAAGTGCCAACACTTAGCTCACCATGGCCTCATCTAGTTAATTGTGATTGATTATTTGAGCGACTTAAGGAACCCTTACCTATGGACTGAATTTGTGGATATGAATAAGGAAATTTTCATAGAAACCCAAGCCATCACACCTAAAGAAACACTATCCTTTAGCCCTGGAGGTAAAGAAGGGAAGATGAAAAAATACGAAGGAGAAAAAATAGAGGAAGAAGAGGCATTAGAGACAAAGGAAAGAAAAGCATAAATTAAATGATAAGAGGGGAAGAAACAAGTAGAAGGACTATTAATCCCTAAGGATATTTCTAAAACCTAAGAAGAAGAGAAACAACCACATCAAACAATTCTATCTCTAGTGGACAATGAACAAGAAGTAGCTACAACATTGGCTACATTGGGCACACCTGTCAAGCCCAAGAGGGTGAAACCAAGAAAAGGTCCCCTATATTTCAAAACCAGGAAAATCACCAGCTATAGAAAAGGGAAACAATAAAATCCCACAAGGGTCCCTACAATTATTGATGAATCCCAAAGTAAAAAGGAATAATTAGGATTGATTGAGGGAAAGTTGGAGGAGGTCACCTCTCCTAAAAGAAAAACCAAGTTCACTTGTAGCATCTATGGGTAGGCCCACCACTAGGTCAATGACCTTCAAGAAACCTAGGACACAATCTTCCTTTGGCCGATCATATGCTTTCACTTGGTTGTTTTTCCTTTCATGAGGGACCACAATGATGAGTGGTTTTATTAGCCAGCCTCTTGACCATTACATGTTTTGAGCAGTTCCACCATTGCCAAAACTAGTTGCTACCCTTTATACCACTCGTTCCTCTACGATGAGTCACCTTTAAGCTCCTTTCTAACTCGTAAAAGCTAAAAAGGTTGCCGAGTATTTTTCCCTTTTGACTTGTAAAGGAAATAAAATGGGGGGTCCACTTTCAAGCTCTTTTTCTACCCTTTAAAAATGAAAAGATTGTCGAGCTCTTGTCACTTTGAACTCGTTAAATTCTGTGAAGCATCATCTACCCAGTATACATTTACCCTTTTTTTGGGCTGGGATAGAATACTTAGGAAAAAGGTATATGTTGATCTATCATAGTCAATAGCTTCGCTTGGGTATTGTTTTCTACTTTTCGGATTTGAGGGACAAATTTACAAAAAGGGACCTTTGGAGTTTTCTTTTCCGTGTCTTTTTCAAACTCTCTAAATATGAAAAACACTCCAATTTTTACTTATGTCAGACTTGTTAAAACATGATAACATTCGACTTGTCTCCATGATGAGACTCGAGCTTCTCCTCCCTAGGGCTCGTTAAAAATTCACTAGGTTGGATTTTTCTGAAGGACAAACTTATATTGCAAGCATATGCTATCCCCTTGAAGCTTGTGTTTCAAGAATAATTTGGGTACTCGCCAGCAATGGTGGGGGAAAATTTGAAAATATTCTATTGATTACCTATGGCAGCTTGTTGCTCTTGAACATTGACACCTTTGTTGCTTCTCGTTGGGTTTGGGACATCCTCCCTTCGTCATTGGCCTTCTAGGGTTTGGGTTCTTCATTTTTCCTCATTCCATTTGATCCATGTTATCTCTACATGACCTTCGATCCCTTGGTACCAAAATGCTGCCACATTCTGGAGTCGTGTCGCTGATATGTTCAAGAGTTTGATCTTTCTGCAGTTTGCACCCTTACATCCTCCTCTGGTTCTTTGTTTCATCCATCTACATCCTGTTCCTTTGTCTCGTGTCGTTGATGTGGGAAACATTATGACCCTCCTGTGACCGATCACTTGTTTTCGACATTGACTCATTATCCAGGAAGTTGGTCTAGAGACTCCTTTTGAGTACCTTGGAGCTTGCATGCCTCAACAGCGAGTTCTTCGCATTCAATGGTAAACTTGCATTATTGGTCTTCGATCGGGTGATTCCACAAGTGTTTGACTCTATATCATTCTTCACACTTTTTGGATTGTACTAGAAGTACCTTGAGAACCATTGACATCACTAGTGGTCTCTCTCGCGCTTGTTAATGGTTTACATCATTGGCCAGTAATTAGGTGATTTTCTAGTATGCTCGACTCTAGCACATTTATTCACATATTAGAAATTGTACTATGATCAGGTTGGATTCAAGACCCTGGACTCATATTATATAAGTTTGGGCTGCGTGTATTGGTTCGTGATTGCATACATGAATTTTTGATTGGATGGCTTTGACCATACCTGATTCTTTCTGGATGGCTGCACCCATACCACAAACCAATTCTATTTTTCTTTTGGATGGTTGCGCCCATACCTCGGCTACATGTATTTCTTTCACTATCAGAGATATTAGTTGTACTTGGGTCGGAAGGTTCTCCACGATGGTGTTTCGATTCAGTTATGGTTCTGTAAGTAATTTCACCCCTCCCACTCTCTCGGCCTTCATGCTTTAGGGGGCATCTGTTACACAGTATTTTGTCACTGACCCCACATCCCTTGGTCTCAGGTAGAGTCGGTCCCTAAATGGCATCTGTTCTTTTTCATACATCAACAAATGTGTCCACATCTTCCAAATCATTCAAGAAGATTAAAAATTCTCTTTAATCCTGAAGATTGACCCTTTTTACCCATGTTACAAGATCGTCGCAAGACAACCTCATTATGTCTGCAACGGTAACCTGGAGTGGACTGGAATGTTGCAACATCGTCACAGGGGTACATCTGTTCTCTGCGACCATAAGATTTTATGGATCATTGCAAGTCCTCAGTATCCTTCTTGTGACGATAGCTTTGAATACACTGTTTCCTCGTGACGTCATCCCTGAATCCTAGAGTTTGACTCGCAACGACCCAGATATGGTGAATTAGTTCAAAAAAAATGCTTCTGGGTGGTTCTGGAACTGGTTGTTGGGTCAAGGAAGTTTTCCTTTCCTCCTCTAGGATGGTGGTTCCGCCTTTTAAGAAACCTCCCTTGGAGATAAGCTCTCTCTCCCTCATTTATGGAGGCTCCTCTTCTTATAAAAGCATTCCCCATTGCTATGATCAACTAGTTTTTTGGTATTGAGCAAATTAGCTAGTTTTGGTGTGAGATTGATAGTTTGCAGTGTGAATTATTGATAGTCTAGCAATTGGTTGTGGATTGCCTTAGCCTTATACTAGTTCTTTTGGGTGAGAGAGAGAGTTATCAACCTTTTGGCAGACGCTTTTGAGAGTGAATGCTTGAAGAGACATATTGATAGGACCCTTCGTGGAAGCTTGTGACGTCAAGGCTTGGTTGTAAGTTTTGCTTTTACTCATATTAATACAATCAATAGTGATTTCCTATGTCAAGTGTAAAATATAGTTGATAGCTTATGGTTCCTTGACTCTGTAAGTGGATGGGTCATTGTTGTGCTCTATTATGTGTTATGTTTTTCTCTTGTGTTGTTTCAGGTGAATTGCTCATCGAGGAGAAGGGAAACATAGCTGAAGTAGTGTAATGAAAACTCAATCGAACACTGGCATAAGGTAGGCCCTTGCAACAATGATTATTTAAGAAATTAACTATTGTTTTGTCTTGCTATGACTAGACCCACTCTAGGGCTAGAGGGGTTGGCTTTGTCCGCAGAGGGAACATTACCTACATCAAAAGGGTTGAAAAAGAGCTTGAAAATGGACCCCCATTTTATTTCCTTTACAAGTCAAAAGGGAAAAATACTCGGCAATCTTTTTAGATTTTACGAGTCAGAAAAGAGCTTAAAGATGACTTGTCCTAGAGGAACAAGTGGTATAAAGCATAGAAACTGGTTCTAGCAATGGTGGAACTACTCAAAACATGTAACGGTCAAGAGGCTGGCTAATAAAACCACTCATCATTGTGGTCACTCAAGAAAGGAAAAACAACCAAGTGAAAGCATATGATCAGCCAAAGATATGGTGGCGATGGAATGAAACAACCAAGGCTCATCTAGCAGAATTTAGCGGATAAAAACGGCAACCACAAGATGCAAATCGGGTATGGGTTCATATTTACACAAGCTTGAACCATGGAGAACTCTAATTTGATTCAGTTTCATGTTTACACAAGCTTGAAACAAAAAACTAGCTTGAAACGAAAAACTATGCTTGTTATAAGTTCGCATGCCCTCAGCATAATGACATAAAACGACGTACACGCCCCCCAAGCTTCATTGCATTCAACGAGGTGGATGGAATGAACATTCACTTTCGAGACCTTAGAAAGAATCGACTCAGATTTTATGAGATCTTAATCAAAGACTCGATTTGGGAAAGGTAGTTGTTTCATTTTTTAATGAGGTTGACATAGTAAAAGAACTATTCTCATAACCCTTGTTTCATTTTTTAATGAGGTTGACACAAGATCAAGAACTTTCCTCAAGAATCCTTGTTTCCTTTTTTAACGAGGTCGACACAAGAAAATAACTCTCCTCTAGACACCTTGATTCATTTTTTAATGAGCTTGACACAAGAAAAGGAACTATGCTCCATGATCCTTGTTTCATTTTTAACGAAGTTGACACAATATCAAATTATCCTCGGGACTCCTGGATTCATTTTTTAACGAGGTCGACATAAGACAAGAACTATCGTCGGAACTCCTTGTTTCATTTTTTAATGAGGTTGACACAAGAAAATAACTCTCCTCTGAACTCCTTAAGTGATCGGCACAAGCTGTGGGGAGCCCAAAGCTTGCCAAGTAGTAACTCTCCTCTGAACTCCTTGTTTCATTTTTTAACGAGGTTGACACAAGAAAAGAACTCTCCTCTGAAACTATTCATGGGCCATACGAGAACATGACTCCCAAGAGATCTTCACTGGATGGAAGAACCATGCTCCGGGAGGAATACATGTTGTTGGGTACCAATGACAGATCTGGTTCCAATGCCCCCAGTACATGATGTACAAGGCCATCTGCATGATTATCAAGAGATGTGGAGACAGAATAGGTAGCCACATAATTGACCTATTGCGAGGGAGGTAGTGCTGGTAAACAAAAATTAATAGGGGATGATGGTTGTACAGGAGGTACCTGGTGACCAAAGAACGACAATTGATTTGTAGTCAAAATTCTTCAGTCATGTGGAAAACAAACCACATGGAAAAGTGAAGAAACAGAGCCCCCGTGACATAAATATAGTCGCGGCCAAGGAGAAGACTAAAATCCAACACACCTTGGATGACCATCACATCTATATAGACGGTTTTTCCTCCCAAAGTAATTGGGAACTTTGGAAGGATCCCCAAAGGTTAACTAGTTCCTCTGTCAAAAGCCAACAGATTATAAGTGATCGGCACAAGCTGTGGGGAGCCCAAAGCTTGCCAGGTAGTGGAAGGCATGAGGCTAACAGACGCACCTTCATCCAAGAGAGTGCCAGGTACTGCCTTATTATAGGCGTGTATTGTAATCTGGAAAGGCACATAAGATGGAAATCAGAATGCAGTAAAGTGACTCCAGTCAAAGGAAACGATAGAACTACTCGTTGATGGTATCGCATGATTGCCCCCATGCTCTACAGGGATCGAAGAAGGACTCTCTTGATCAGCCGAGACAAGAGGGTCATTCTCAAACTCAGTAGAGTCTGACGAGATGAGAAGAACATGAGCAGTATGATCATTATGCTCTTCTAGAACAGAGTGAACAACTAGTGGTGACACCAAGTCAATACTGTTCTCGACCAATGGTTGGTTGGAAACAGGCATAACACAGTTGGGTTCGGGAAGAGCAGGATTGAAAAGAGATGAATCCAAGTCAATATCTTTGTCAACCGAGAGAGGGTCAGAAGAGATCCTTTGGTAACCAACTGGAAGTTGGGGTGAAGAGGATTTAAGATTTTCCAAAACAACGGAAGCTTTATCCATGAGTGGACAAAGGTGAAGGAGATGGTTGCCTTCACATAGCCTACAAGGGAATCTAAGCTTCCCTTTCTTCTTACCACTTCCATTTGAGGATGTAACATCGACATGAGCTTTAGAGGGCAATGAGGGATGAGCCAGATCATGAGACCATACTTCTAGATCCTAAGAATACCAGGACAATCACGAAGAAAATGGTCACCCTTGCACAAATTACAAGGAAATTTAACCTTCCACGGAGGACCAGAAGGTTTTCCGACTGGAGGCGCACTCAGAGCAATAGTTGCATAGATGGCCTCTAGCTTATCCAACTTATTCTTCTTCACCTTCCTCTTCTTCTTCTTAGCCTCCTAGTTATTGGATTGGGAACATTCACCAGGTGAAGTAGGAGAGGAGGGTGGAGGAAATAAAGACTACAGTTAGAGCAAGCAGACATAGACTTCTTGAGGTACTTACATCTAAAATCCAATATAACTATTCGCCAACTTCCACTTCCTCTACTAAAGTTGTAGTAGAAGAAGAAGATCCTACATCCCCAACAGAAGGAGTAATTTTGCTATCTTTAACTAGAGAACAAATTCTAGGAGAAGAACTAGAAGTCCATACTGAAGAGGAAGAAGAAGAAACCTATTTTAACATTCCATTGATAGAAGAACCAAAGGAGCTATAAGAGGAACTAGAAATCCAATTTTGGAACCTTACATTAATTCTAAGGAATCTACAATGGTGAGAGAAGGGGGAGGAGAAGTACATAATGTGAATGGTGAATAACCTAGGATTGGAGGTGGAAGAGGAGGAAATAGCGGAGATGGAAGAGGTGGAGGAAGAGGAAGAGGAGGCGTTAGAGGAGCTCTAGAACCTTTTGGATTTCCCATCCTTGATGAAGATACCACAACGACAATGAAAAAATCTCACTCTCCATCCTTACTAATTTTCATGGATTAAGAAATGAGGATCCTGAAACATTTCTCTTTGAGTTTGGAGTCTTATGTATATCATATGACTACTTTCTTGATACTCAAAATTTGAAATTGTTTCCAGCAAAAGGATGCAACATTAAAATGGTTTATGGGCTTAGGAGTACATTCTATAAGAACATGGGAACAAATGAAAACTAGATTCTTAGAGAAATACAAGGATTATTGTATGCCCCATAACCTTAAATATGAAGTCTTTAAAATGATGCAAAAAGAAGAAGAGAATCTTAAAGATTTTGTTGAAATATTTTCTTATAATGTAAAAAGGGCTAAAATGCATAATATAGATGAAGAAACTTTGAAAGATCTCTTACTAAAATCTATCAGAGATGAGTGTGTCGATCTTATCAATTTGATGGGTAAAGGAGATATTTCTAAGTTATCATTTTGAGATATTTGTGAGTTATGTATACACATTTCAAGAGGAAAGGCAAGAACTGGGAAAAATCCAAGGGATCCTATTATGTCTATGATTAATAAATCTATAGCTGGGATAATAAGTAGGCTGAAATAGGAGTTTTCCTTGACAAATTTAAAACAAATATTTTAGGGAGTCTTAGTGAACAAATATATAACCTTAAAGTACAAAACAAGCAAAAGGATGAAAATGCTACATTATCTATCTTTTGTCCAAAATGTAGAAATAAGAATGCCTTGAGAGAATGCCCTCTTGAATTAAAAAGTGTATAAACCTATGTTATATGTGCAGAAAATCACAAGACAAAGGAATGCCCTTCAATACCGGGTCTTAAAGTTGTCTATCAAGAGGAAATAATGTCAAATCAAGTAAAATGTCTTTGTTTTATTTCCAAAAGGCCATGGAAAAATCTACAATAAAATATGACTCAAGGTTTCACCACTAAAACATATGCACAACCATAAAAAAGTAATTGGATTGCACCTATGCCTTGCCAAACTTGGCCTCAACCTTGGGCACAAGGATGGAAAAATCCTTATGTCAAGTACCCTCAATATCCTCAATTTCAACAATATTATCATGTTTTCCACCATAATATTTTCTTCAGTTTGTTCAACCCTGTCAACCTCAAAATCCAAACCCACAAATTTCACTACCATTTCCACAAAAGCCAAATCAACAGGCTGCTCAACTACTTTTTAAATCCAATAATAAAAATTCACAACCTATTTACAACATGGAAGGACAGAATTTCCAAACTTACATGATCACTCCATTAGATGTAAACAATGTCCAACTTAGATCAGGTAGAGTATTGGAAAAGAAGTCACCATCTATTGTTATCCAGGAGTCTAAAAAGGATAATCTCTTTAAGAAAGAAACATCTCTTCATCAAGAGGAAAATGCTCTAACTTGGTATGTTTGAACCTAGAGCAGATGAAGGTATTCTTCTTGGTTACTCTTCCCAAAGTAAACAATATAAATGTTATAATAAAATACTTGGGAAAATTATTGAAAGTATTGATGTTGTGGTTGATGAAGCATGCAAAAATCCAAAACAAATAAAAACCGAAGGTTATGACAATGAAGAAGATGGGGATTATTTTCCCACATCAAATCACAATGGTTCTCAAGAAGAAACCAATGAAGCATAAGGAAAAGAGATAAAGGTATAAGAAAAGACTCCATCCAGGTATGTTCAGAAAAATCATCTAGAAAATCAAATTTTAGGGAAAAAAGAGGCAGGTGTACAGGCAAGAAGAACTATTACATAAACCTCAAGCTATCTAGCATTACTATCTTCCACCGAACCTCAAAATGTAAATGAAGTATGCAAAGATGAATGTTGGGTCAAGGCCATGAATGAAGAACTTGAGCAAATTGAAAATAATAATACTTGGGAATTAGTTCCTAGACCTCGTGATAAGAATATCATAGTAACTAAATGGACATCCAAAAATAAGTTGAACAAAAATGAAGTTATTAAAAACAAGGCCAGACTTGTTTGTAAAGGATATTCTCAACAAGAAGGTATAGATTTTGAAGAAAATTTAGCACCTGTTGCTAGACTTGAAGCCATAAGGATGTTTCTTGCTCTTTTTAGTTTTTAAAGATTCAAAGTATACCAAATGGATGTAAAATCTACCTTCCTTAATGGAGACTTAGAAGAAGAAGTCTATATTGAACAACCACAAGGATTCATTCTTGGAAATGATGCAAAACTTGTATGCAGACTCAGAAAGGCTCTCTATGGTCTAAAACAGGCTCCAAGGGCCTGGTATTACCATCTTGACAAATATCTCCACCAATAGGGTTTTTCAAGAGGGTCAGCAGATAACAATCTATATACAAATATTGACACTAGTGAATTGCTAATAATTGTTGTTTATGTTGATGATATCATTTTTAGTAGCAATGAAGAATCTACGAGTCATAATTTTGCTTCAGTAATGCAACAAAAATTTGAAATGTCCTTGCTTGGTGAGCTTACCTATTTTCTTGGTCTACAAGTTCAACAAAATAAACATGGTATTTTTCTTGAATTCTTTCATAGTTCCGTGGATCCAATGACAACAGCTCCACTTTGAGCAGATGTCCTTTCATCTCATCTTGTTTCCTATAGAGTTTTTCAACCTTTTTCCAAATCTCATTGGGAGTATTGCAGGCAGATAGATGAAACTGCAACTCTCGGGAGATGCACATGCATATGAATCTGTCGGCCTCATCCATGCGGTTGAGGTACTTGGATTTCTCTATGGCTGAAGTGGGTTCCACTTCTGCAACCATGGCAATCCTGTACAACCCTTTTTGACGAAGGTTATCGAGCCATTTGGTCCTTCCTTTCGTGATAGTTGTACAGTGTTAGGTGTTATGCTCTTAAACTGCAAAAAAGATACTCAAATACAGAATATGCGAAGAAAGATACCCGGAACATAGAATAATGAGAGTCAACAACAAATATTTTATTATTCAGAAAACAATGTTCACTTGCCTCTTCGAGGGGGCAACCTACAATAGAGCAGAGCTCGATTCAAAAATAAGACACGATGCCCCTCGCAGGGAGTCTCTATCCTTTATATATGACTCATACATGCAATACCATGGATCAATACCATGGGTTTTATTAATACCATCTATCTAATACCATGGCCCATTTGCAACTAACTGTGGTCCCGTCATTCATGCAATACCATGGGTTTTATTAATACCATCTATCTAATACCATGGCCCATTTGCAACTAACTGTGGTCTCGTCATTAATTGTAGGTTAACCACTTACAATTATTAATATGGGCTTTATTGACTCTTTATTATGACGTGATCCCACTACATAAATAAGGGGGTTAGGGTGGGAACCTAACATGCCCTCCCCCTTAAGAATAGCCTTGTCTTCAAGGCTGAAGCTGCGGAAACTGCTGAAGAATAATTGCTGGTTCCCAAGTTGCATCTTCTGGAGAGGTGTCTTTCCACTTGACGAGGACTTCCCTAACCACATGGCCACGCAGGGGCCGTTCTCGTGTGTCCAGGACCTATTCAGGTGGGAGCCAGATTGACCCTTCCTCGTCCAATTCAAGTAGACTGGTTTGAATTCTGCAATTGTTCCCAATCACTTTCTTGAGGCATGAGACATGGAAAACTGGGTATTTCCACTTGACGAGGACTTCCCTAACCACACGGCCACGCAGGGGCCGTTCTCGTGTGTCCAGGACCTGTTCAGGTTGGAGCTAGATTGACCCTTCCTCGTCCAATTCAAGTAGATTGGTTTGAATTCTGCAATTGTTCCCAATCACTTTCTTGAGGCATGAGACATGGAAAACTGGATGGATTTTTGCAGTAGGCGGCAAAGCCAGCTTGTATGCTACTTCTCCAATGCGCAGAAGTACTTGATATGGTTCGTAGAATTTTGGAGATAGTTTCTAACAACCCTTGTCTTTGAGTGATGTTTGCTTATATGGTTGCAGCCTCAAAAATACCTGGTCCCCTTCTTGAAATCGGCGCTCTGAGCGATGCTGGTCTACCTGTTGCTTCATGCGGTTTTGAGCTTGATGAAGATTCTCTCTAAGATGGGCGAGCATGGTTGCACAGTTATGTAGGATTTGATCCACTAATTGTACCTTTGAGCATCCCTTGATATAAGAAGTAGGGGAAGAAGGGAGTTGACCATATACTGCTTCATAGGGAGTCATTTTGGTGGTGGCATGATAGTTGGTGTTATACCACCATTCAGCCAGAGGTAACCACTGTACCCAAAGATGTTTTTCTGAAGTGAAACACCTAAGGTAGGTTTCCAGACATTTGTTGACAGCTTCAGTTTGACCATCTGTTTGTGGATGATAGGAAGTGCTAAGTTTTAGTTGGGTGCCTTGTAGCTTGAAGAGTTCTTGCCAAAAATTACTGCTGAAGATCAGGTCACGATCGGACACAATAGAAGTGGGCATGCCATGTAATTTGAAGATCTGATCCATGAAAGATTGAGCAACCAAAGTCGGTGTAAACGGGTGGGGTAGGGCGCAGAAATGAGCTTACTTCGAAATTCTATCCACAACCACCATAATGACTGACTTGTTTCCTGACTTTGGAAGACCTGTAATGAAATCCGTAGAAACCTCCATCCATATTGATGCTGGGATGGGCAACGGTTGTAATGTGCCTGGTGCTTTGACGGTCTCCCCTTTGTGGAGTTGACAGACATCGCATTCTGCTACAAAAGTAAGGATGTCCTTTTTCATGCCTGTCCAAAAAAATGATCTTCTGGTGCAAGCGTACGTCTTCTAAAAGCATGAATGTCCTGCAGTGGGGGATGAGTGCAATTCTGCCAAAATGCGACTTTTGAGGGTGGATGTTGGTGATATTATGACTCTGTCCCTGTAGCGAAGAACCTCATTCTGCCACGAGTAGCCCTTGGTGGGATTTGGATCCGCCTGCAATTGAGAAATGAGTTGGGAGAGCCCGGGATTTGAAAACCATTCCCTACGAGCCTCTTCAATCCATTCTGGAATGGGAAGGGAAATTGCTAGCAGGGTACTTTCCTCCTCAAATTGGCGCGATAATGCATCTGCTACACTATTTTCTTGCCCTTTTTTTGTAAATGATCTCATAATCATATCCTAGCATTTTGGCGAGCCATTTATTTTGTTGTGGGGAGGATAGGCGTTGCTCCAAATACAAAGATATGTGTACATATCTTTCAAATACAAGAAGGATGAGGGAAACTTAAGATTGAAGATCAATGTTAATGTTAAAGAAGAAACCACTATACCCCCAAAGGGAATGGCCAAAAATTGTTCTTTTAAAAAAAAATTGTTCTTTTCAAGGTTCATTCCAGTCTCATTAACTTGTAAAGGAAACACAACTATTTAAAATATTGATTTAATGTCAAAATATCACCATTTTAAATATATTTCCGAATAGTTTTCAAATACATTAGCAAAGATTAGGAAAAGGGAATGGCCAAAAATTGTTCTTTTAAAAAAAAATTGTTCTTTTCAAGGTTCATTCCAGTCTCATTAATTTGTAAAGGAAACACAACTATTTAAAATATTGATTTAATGTCAAAATATCACCATTTTAAATATATTTCCGAATACTTTTCAAATACATTAGCAAAGATTAGGAAAACCTAGATGATTTTATCACTCTTGGCATTAAATAGACTCATTGTCCATGTCTTGATCTTGAATTGAAAAAAGAAAAATCATAAACTCTAAACAATGTCTTGATCTTGAATTGAAAAAAAAAAAATCCTAAACTCTAAACAATAGTAGACAAACAAAGAGGGAGTCAACATAAAAGTTGTCTACCCCATAGAGATCTAGGGGAGGAGAGAATAAGTGATGATTGTGCTCGGAAAGGCCAAATCCAAGAAAGCATAGTTCTATCCAAATCTACTCAATCAATTAAAACAAACTTCATCAACATCGAGTAATGCATATTGTGGGGTTACTTGTAGCTTAATGCAACTAAATGCTTCCAGTGATTTAATGAGCTCCCCAATCCCACGAAGCACAAGACGAAACTAATGTTCAGAAGTAGCTGGGGCCCACTTTGAATGGGTGAGTGCAGTGTTGAGTGAGTTTCTTTATGAGAAAAACATCATGAAATATTTTGTAAAGCTTTCTTAAACCCAAATAAATTTAATTTGCATAGATACCTTCTTTAGAATCACCTAAATTTGAGTACTTAGAGGAAGGAGTTAAATCAAGGTGGCTTGGTCCTTCCTCTAGAGGTGCGTAAACTACATAGAGGGAAAATTTCCAATTGCGATGGCACCTTTGGTGCTGGTTCTGCAACAATAACTTCCTCTTATCAATGGAGAAAAACATGCTAAGGGTTATAACAATCTTCCTTTGTACAGTAACATTTTGCTAGAAGTCTCGGGGTGCTTGATGTCGTCAATGGCCACCTCCAACTTGCATGTTATCTACATGACATGTTTACTCCTACTACAGATATTGCATCTTGTCTAGCTCCTTCTCGTTTTAGGCCCATTTATTGTTGCTTAACGTGTATCTAATTGGGAGAGGCTCTTGCCATGTTGCATCCCTTATTTTCTAAACAAATTTGAAGCCTTATTAAAATATGGCTAATGGGAATAATCACGATGGGTTCCTACGTTTCATTTTTAATTATTATAAAATTCTCATGTCTACTATCACCATAAGTCCTCTTCTAGGAAAAAGTCCTCTTCTAGGAAAAAGTACTCCACTGATGTTGCACGTCACGTTTATGATGCCTCCATTACACTTTGATGCCTCCATTACACTTTGGGGTTGGCGTTGTCTATTGAGGTAGAAAATGAATTTGACGGGCAAATTAGCTGTCAAGGGGTGATTTGACATTAAATACAAGTAAGAAATTTAGAAAATGTCATGGTAGCCAGAGTGCCAAAACCGTCAAATAAGTGTGTGTATTTTAAAATTCCAACCCATTGCTCAGGAAGCCCACCGAAAGTAAATGTGAAGCCTGACTGCTATCTTTATTTCCGAATCTATCGCAGTGTCAGCTTTTACGTTAAAATACAAACATTTACCACCACTGCCTCTAGAGTTGGTGGGATCAGCGTTATCTTTGTGTGCAGTGGAATAAAATTTGATTAACGGTAGCGAAGTCAAACTATTACAAAGGTGTGAACAGTTAATTATAAGAAAGTTTATGATTAGGCCTGTAGATGTAATTATTAAGACTTAAAGTCAATTTTATATTAATAGAAAATAATATTTATAAAATATATTATATATTTAAATTATTATTATTATTATTAAATACATTTTCCACCACTAATATTAGATCTCATCATTTCATCACGAGAATGAGACTAAATATAACTATCTACCTTGATATTTTCTTATTACATCAACAATATGTTGACTCAAAAATAACTTTCAAATGCAAACAATACTCAATATGAATACACCAACATAAATCCATCTTAATCACAGATCTAACATGAGTTAACATGAGCTAAGAGGGATTAAATTGCAGTTGTCTTTAA
>APFE031756444.1:0-13256 GCA_000404065.3 Pinus taeda | reverse complement strand
ACATTTTATATTTTATTTTTTATTATCACTGACACTATTTTTCTATTTAGAAAATATTTTATTTTTATTTTAAGAATGACTGATTTTAATTTCAAGTTGAACAGACACATACTTACACATACGGTTCCACTAGGTTGTAGAATGAGCCTATCGACTCAAAAAAGATAGTCACGAGCAAAACTGACATTTCAAAACACATCAATCTGTCAAATTTGACGGTTTTCACACCTCCCCTATCTGTTTTCACAATTTTAATTTTAACAAAAAAATCTTTAAAAATTTTAAAATATATTTGAACAATTTTATATTTTTTTAATTTATTTGACAAACACATCACAACAATTTACCCATCAAATTCCATTAATATTTCTAAATAAATTTCATTTCCAATTATTATAACTTAATACAATCTACCCAATTATATTTATATTTTCTAGATTTACGTCTTATTTACCATCATTATAATTTAAAACGATCTAGTAAATTAGGTTTATGGTGAAAGACACTCGTGAATTTTGCCCTACAAAAATTATCTTCCATTCACATTACATGTCGCCATTGTCACGTCACCTTTATGATCCTTAGAACACGCCACTCCTATGACGTCACCTTTATAATGGCAAGGAGGCCCACTGAAAGCAAAGGTGAATATATGAAATAATAGCAAATGATCTTTTCGAAGAATAAGTTCGCCCTGAAAGGCTTCCCACCAAACGTCTCGCGTTCGATTCCTACGCGTCTACAACATGGACGACAAGCGGCCGACTCCTGAAGCAGGTACCCCGTTGGGCTGAAACATAACCCATTCACTCTGTTTTTACTGAATTTCCATTAGAAGAATTTATGTTTCTTGCTATTTGCGTTTAAGTAATGCCGATTGGAGTGTGCATTCTATAGACAGTCGTGTTTAGGGTCCATTAAAGCTCAGAGATGAATTTAAGTTGAGCTTAAAAACCCTGGATGTGATTATTTGCAATGAAAGGAGGACTTCCATATCACACGAAGTACTGTGAATCTTGCGAACTTACAAATTTAGATTAAAAAATATTAGTACTAACGGGCCTATTAGTGAGCATATTTGTCATAGTCGCTCAGCCATGATTATAATAAGTTATTCATCTAGCCACCAGGGGTTGTTAAGCCATTTCTATGTAACCTATTTAGCTTCTAAAAACCTTTATGGGCCAAGGCAAGGGTAGAGGCTTCCATTAGGCAGGAGGGACTTTAGGGATCTAATCTGCCTATATAGTTAATAAGACTCTTGTAATGACGCATAGAATGTGTTAATAAGATTTTACATTATTTTTCTGATGATTAATCTCAATAAGGATTGATAAAAAATGAATGTGATTTATCCAAAGACGTTTTGTTTAATAAAATTCCACATTTTAAAATAAGTACCATACACAAAATGGATCTGAGAGCTGTACATGTTTATTATTCAATCTTTCGCATAGTGGCTAAGCCATGATTATAATAAGTTATTCATCTTGCCACCAGGGCTTAAGCCATTCTTATGTAACTTATTCAGCGTTCACAGTCCTTTTTAGGCCAAGGCAAGAGCAAACACTTGCATTACGGAGGGGGCTTTCATTACTTGATATCTCTAACCGCAGTAATTTTATCTGCCAACATAGTTATCAGAGCTTTGTAAGTACGCATAGTGGCTAAGCCATGATTATAATAAGTTATTCATCTTGTCACCAGGGCTTAAGCCATTCTTATGTAACTTATTCAGCGTTCACAGTCCTTTTTAGGCCAAGGCAAGAGCAAACACTTGCATTACGGAGGGGGCTTTCATTACTTGATATCTCTAACCGCAGTAATTTTATCTGCCAACATAGTTATCAGAGCTTTGTAAGTACGCATAGTGGCTAAGCCATGATTATAATAAGTTTATTCATCTTGCCACCAGGGCTTAAGCCATTCTTATGTAACTTATTCAGCGTTCACAGTCCTTTTTAGGCCAAGGCAAGAGCAAACACTTGCATTACGGAGGGGGCTTTCATTACTTGATATCTCTAACCGCAGTAATTTTATCTGCCAACATAGTTATCAGAGCTTTGTAAGTACGCATAGTGGCTAAGCCATGATTATAATAAGTTCTTCATCTTGTCACCAGGGCTTAAGCCATTCTTATGTAACTTATTCAGCGTTCACAGTCCTTTTTAGGCCAAGGCAAGAGCAAGCACTTGCATTACGGAGGGGGCTTTCATTACTTGATATCTCTAACCGCAGTAATTTTATCTGCCAACATAGTTATCAGAGCTTTGTAAGTACGCATAGTGGCTAAGCCATGATTATAATAAGTTCTTCATCTTGTCACCAGGGCTTAAGCCATTCTTATGTAACTTATTCAGCGTTCACAGTCCTTTTTAGGCCAAGGCAAGAGCAAGCACTTGCATTACGGAGGGGGCTTGCATTACTTGATATCTCTAACCGCAGTAATTTTATCTGCCAACATAGTTATCAGAGCTTTGTAAGTACGCATAGTGGCTAAGCCATGATTATAATAAGTTATTCATCTTGTCACCAGGGCTTAAGCCATTCTTATGTAACTTATTCAGCGTTCACAGTCCTTTTTAGGCCAAGGCAAGAGCAAACACTTGCATTACGGAGGGGGCTTTCATTACTTGATATCTCTAACCGCAGTAATTTTATCTGCCAACATAGTTATCAGAGCTTTGTAAGTACGCATAGAATATGTGATAATAAGATTTCACTTGTAGGTGGAATTTTCTGGAAAGTTATGAAAATTTTAGTTATATTTAGAGAAAATCTAGTAAAGATTTTTGTAAATGGAAGTTATAGTTGTTAAACTTTAAAATTTTAAGTGTTCTAGATGTTTTTTATGGTGCTGAATCTATTTCCACCATCAAAAACACGATTTAAACAATGCTTGTACAAGATTTTTTGAAATTTTATTACATGGATTCCGGCCATTTTTGACCATCCTAACAATTCCTCCCATTCTATAAACGACTCCTTTAACATAAACACCATACGAAATGGATAAAGATGTTAAACTCCCTCTCCCAATGACCATTAATTTCTAAAAACCAACTGCAGTAATTTTTGGAAATCAACTGCAATCATTTCCTTAAATTATGGAAATCAACTGCAATTAATTAATTTCTTGTTGGGAGCTTCTAGAGTGGTCCATTACTCTCTTTGCACTTCTCTACCATGATTTGTGGAACACTTGACACATAGCCAACAAAAGCTTGATGGAAGCTTGGCTATAAATACTTTTGTTTGTTCCCCAAGCTCATGACTCAATCTCCTTCAGAGTTACACCATCAAATCTGACTGTGGAGAGATTGGAAGTGCCAAACAGGATTTGGGAACGATCTTTTGTCTTTATAAATCCTTTGCCTAACCTCCCCTCTCGCATTGTGTTCTCGTCTTTTTTCTTTTGTGGTGTGATCTTTGGAACACTCCTTCTATCTCCTTATATTTCTTAAAGTTGAGGCTATGTGCGCAGAAGTCCAAGTTGTGATCGGGGGTGTAGTGTTGCAGCGTTTGTAATTGCAGATACAAGTAATTGAAGGGTGCCACCTGTGCATGGGAGATTATAGCGAATCAATCCGCAAGAAGGGGCAGATCTTGCCCAGAACAACGGTGTGAAATGGAGCCAACGATGTGAAATGGAGCCGGTGACGTGCATGATATAAGTGTTGGTGCGGGTGTAGAAATTATTTGGTGTAAATCAGGAAGTGATCTCCAACAGCTATAAATTGTACGTCGTATATTGAGAGCCGAGAAGCAGAAGGTTTTAAGAGCGAAGGTTGAAGCTGTACCCAGTGCCAAAACGTGAGGGAGAAATAGTGAAAGATTGTGAGCAACATCAATGGCTAGAGGTATTTTTCTTGGGCATTAAAGTTTATTCCGCATTAAAGTTTACATTTAACATTGTTAAAGTTTTCGATTCATTTTAAGTGTTTATTCCCCATTATAGAATTGTTATTTATGCTATCATTTGCTATTAGAGCCCATCTTTTATCTTTGCCTTGGTGTTTACCATTAAAATGGGGGTTTTCTGGAGTTTCTTGATTTCATGTGTTTTATGCGATTGAATGAGGTCTCTTGTTTCCGTCTGTTGTCGTCATTCTGTATTTTGGTCTGTTTGTCAAATTAATTGTAATGAGAGTGCAATCCAAACTACGTTCGAAACCCGTTTGTAAGATTTTAGGTTTCAATTTAACACCATTATTTGGAGGATTATTTTAATTGTGAATATCTAAATTTAAAGTCACTTGTAAAAGTACAACCTGAGCGATTGTACAATTTGTTTTTACTCAATTTGTTTTTACTTGAGTAAAAGGAGGAATATAATGAAATCAATGAATGGCTTTATAAATAATGATTTTTTGTTTTTACATATAAAGACTTTTCAGAATGTACAGTGGACTCTTCACTAAACACTAAAACGTAATGCATTACATAACAGATTCCCAAAACAGAACCTAATTAGAGTTTTAAGAATGTCGTGGCCCCTGTTGACAAGGGTTGCTTTTGCAGGGTAATAGATTCTGCAGAGCCTGCCCAGGTTCGAATAAATTATGGCATGTCTCTTCACAACATCGATGGGAGACGGCGGGCCTTCCATTCCTCCTTGAGTTCCTCCCAATGCTCAGGCCCCTTCTGACCCTCTTTGTACTCAAACTCACTCTCGTCCTCTGTTCGTTCACGCCAACAATATCGAGTTTCAGATTAGTTTATGCAGATTTCTATACGAAAATTTAGAAAAACAGAGTTATAAAAGATACGAGACAATTACTAGCCTCCTGAGACGATAGTTTATGAAGAGGATGAGGCCATAGTAAGGAAGCGAAACAAAGAATGAGCGGGACAGTAGAAGGTTTGGGTGAAAAGAGGCAAAATATAGAAAACGAAATAACGTAAAACCCAGACAATGAAGCTTACCTGGTAATCAGTTGGCTTCCTCAATAACCGGCGAGGCTATTGAGGAAGCCAACTGATTACCAAGTAAGCTTCATTGTCTGGGTTTTATGTTATTTCGTTTTCTATATTTTGCCTCTTTTCACCCAAACCTTCTACTGTCCCGCTCTTTCTTTGTTTCGCTTCCTTACTATGGCCTCATCCTCTTCATAAACTATCGTCTCAAGAAGCTAGTAATTTGTCTCGTATCTTTTATAACTCTGTTTTTCTAAATTTTCGTATAGAAATCTGCATAAACTAATCTAAAACTCGATATTGTTGGCGTGAACGAACAGAGGACGAGAGTGAGTTTGAGTACAAAGAGGGTCAGAAGGGGCCTGAGCACTGGGAGGAAATCAAGGAGGAATGGAAGGCCCGCCGTCTCCCATCAATGTGGTGAAGGGACATGCCATAATTTATCCGAACCTGGGTAGGCTCCGCAGAATCTATTACCCTGCAAAAGCAAACCTTGTCAACAGGGGCCACGACATCATGGTCAGAACTAAATGGTTATAATATTTATTTGGTTTAATTATATGCTATTTTGGATGAGTATACTAGATCCATCGTTGAATGTTACGCATGAATATTTTAATTTTATTTATGCAATTTATAATTATTCTCATATCAAGTTATTTTTTATGAAAGAAATAATGTCTAATGATTCATATAATTTTAATTGATTAGAGAATAGCCACAACAACTATAATTAAATAATATTATGATTGATTATGATCACAAAAAGATTATTTAGACATTAATTGTAGTTAATTATACTAAATATAATAAATTTTATCCCACATGAATTTTTATTATATTTATATAATTAATTAGGATAAAATATCAAATTATTCATAACTTACCCACAAGAATGATGAATTAATAGTTTTATCATAAAGTTCAAATCTAAGATAGAATTTATATCGAATTATAATCATAATATACCCTTTAGAATTATAAATTAAGTAAATAATTTGATAAATTCTATCATAAAGAATAACCGAATCTGCTTGAATTGGAAATTCAGCCCACAGACAATATGTCATTAGATTCAATTTTAAGCATGATTTACATTGGTAAAGCATGAAATTTTATTTTTAGGCCTCAATTTTAACATAAGCATGTGATCTTTAATTTTATGCAGTTGTACAACTTGCAAATTTCTCTGAAAATTCGTCGTGATATCCTTGAACTTAAGGGAGATAACTATAAGGTCTGGAAGGAGAGGGTTCTCCTTCATTTGGGGTGGATGGACATAGACTATGCTATTAGGAAAGATGAACCACCAGCACTGCAGTGGACATCACGCTTTATGAACGATGGGAGAGATCTAATCGCCTAAGCATGATGTTTATTAAGACTAAAATTTCAGTTGGTATTCGTGGTTCCATTGATTAGCATGAAAAGGTCTAAGACTTGCTGAAAGCCATTGATGATCAATTTGTCACTTCAGACAAGGCACTAGCAAGCACCCTAATCATGAAGTTCTCATCCCTAAGGCTCACCAGTGTGAAAGGTGTGCGTGAGCACATTATGCAAATGAGGGACACTGTGCCTCAATTGAAGAAACTCGAGGTTGAAATATCAGAGTCTTTCTTGGTGCACTAAACACCCTTCCGCACCAATATGGACCCTTCAAAATCTCGTACAACACATAAGGATAAATGGTCAATTAATGAACTCATGACCATGTGTGTTCAAAAGCAAGAGAGACTGGTGATGGAACTGAGAAAAAGTGCAATGTTGGCAATGCAAGGAAAGGGCAAATCTCAAGCCAATCGGAAAGGGAAAGGTAAAGTACCTCCCCAAGTCGATATTATGAAGAATTCTGAGTTTCTCTTGTAAAAAGAAGGGACATATGAAGAAGGAATGCGCCAAATTTCAGAAATGGCTTGCGGACAAAGGTAATCCAATCTCGTTTGTTTGTTATGAATCTAATATGGTTAATGTCAATATTAACACCTGGTGGATTGATTCTGGATCAACAATTCACATTTCAAATTCCTTGCAGAGTTTGCAAAACCTAAGGAAGCCAATGGGAAGTGAGCAAAGCATCTTATCAGGAAACAAGATGGCCTCGCGTGTGGAAGCTATAGGAACATGCTATTTAACTTTAAGTAGTGGCTTTGTTTTAGAATTAGAAAAGACCTTTTATGTTCCAAGTTTTTCTAGAAACTTGATTTCAGTTTGAAGACTTGTACCTTTTGGATATTCCTTTAACTTTTCATAAACATCCTTCAGTTTATTTTATAAATCTGATTGTGTTGGGAATGGTATTTTGTCTAATGGTCTTTACTGCATTAATTTACAAAACAATGTCACTTATGATTCAATGCATGTTCACACTGGCACTAGGAATACTGTAGTCGTCGAATCCTCAAAATGTCAATGTTACCAAAAGTCCTGCAAAAATCATGCTTCGGTATAGGAACCCCACACAACTACTCAGATCAGGTGGATCTAAGAGATCTGAATGGCGGCTCGAATAGCTCTGAGCGGCAGCACAAATTGCTGCTGCGGATCTGATGGATCTAATAGATCGGACTGCTGTCTACTGCTGCTGCACCCTTTTGCGCGAGCGGATCTGGCAGAGATGATGTGTGATCCCAAGATAGAAAAGGGAACTATGGTCTCAAGGAGTGTCAGGTGCTACAGATCGCAATATACATAAGGGTCTGACAATAGTACCCGGCCCAATGTTTCAGGGCTCTAACTAAGGAGGATCAACCGTACCCTTAGTCGTACAACCCGACTACCCTATCGTACGGTCGAGTAATCTGTTTGAGTGAGTAGCAGCAAGACGGCCGACAGTTTATCGATGGCTAGGTTGCAGAGGAGCTAGGGGGCTTCTGATATACCCAGAAGGTACTTGGAAGATAGTCCGTACGCGGTTCTGTCTGACGTGCTACTACTCGAAGGGGTACCCACAGGGGTTACAAGGGAGTCCAACAAGTGTGACCACCTCTTGTATTTCTTGCGTGCATGCCTCCCCAAATCTGCAGGTTTATGAGCTCAAAGATAAATCCTGTGGTTTAAAGATGGCGGAACACGTCTCTAGCCAAAAAAAAAATTGCTAAGAAATGGAGATCCCACTGGCTCTGGAAAGTGCTCTGATACCACTTGTTATGCTCTTAACCTGCAAAAAGATACCCAAAACATAGAATAATGAGAGTCAACAACAAATATTTTATTATTCAGAAAGCAATGTTCACTGGCCTCTTCGTGGGGGCAACCTCCAATAGAGCAGAGCTCGGTTCAAAAATAAGACACGATGCCCCTCGCAGGGAGTCTCTATCCGTTATATATGACTCATACATGCAATACCATGGATCAATACCATGGGTTTTATTAATACCATCTATCTAATACCATGGCCCATTTGCAACTAACTGTGGTCCTGTCATTAATTGCGGGTTAACCACTTACAATTATTAATATGGGCTTTATTGACTCTTTATTATGACGTAATCCCACTACATAAATAAGGGGGTTAGGGTGCGACCCTAACATTAGGATCGATGCTTTGGGAAACTCCATTTTTCTGTCGATCTTCAATCTCCAAGCTGTAATACCTGCAAAATAAAGTACTGGTGCGCCTTTTATCTAGCTACCTATGGGCTCTGATACCATGCAAATGTTTTTAGAAAACCTACACAGATGAATCTAGCTAGTAAAGGTTGAACGCACAGCTTTGTAGAGCAAAAACAATAAAAGAAAATCGAAAGAACAAAAGAATGATCCATTAGAAAATAGATTACAATGCTCATGATATAGCATTACTGGGTGAAGATCCCAAGGTAATGCACCATAGTGGTGATCAATGAGAGGACTCAACACCTACAACAAGTTCCGAAGAGAACTAACCAGTTGCGAAGTGAAAGGATGAGCAAATCGAGGAGTAAATCATGCAGAAGAACTAGTCAGGTGCGGAGTTAAAGAAGGAGCAAATAAGGGAATAAATCATGCAGAAGAACTAGCCAATCGCAGAGTTAAAGAAGGAGCAAATCAGGGAGTAAATCATGCAGAAGAACTAGCCAATCGCAGAGTTAAAGAAGGAGCAAATCAGGGAGTAAATCATGCAGGAGGAATCTTGCATGTAGCCTCATGCTCTAACTAAGTGTCCGCCTGTATGAAAATTCTCATAGTGTATTGTTTTAATGTGGAAAAAGTTGAAGTTGAGATTAAATCGGCAAAGTCCAGAAATTGGAAAAGTTGTTAAAAGTCGGGAGGATTTTGAAAAAATCGGCAAAAAATAGACAAAATTAAAAAAAAAAACAAAAATATTCAAGAAACTACCTCACTCACGCTTTTTTGGAAAAACTCCCATTTTATCTAGAATTTTTCAGATAAAAATTAAAAAATAGTTAAAAAAACTACGTCACTCAGTTTTTTTGGAAAAAAAATCTTTTTATCCAAACTTTTCTTTTGATAAAATCCTGATTTTTCGTTTTCCAATATGTCGTCAAAATATCAACCGATAAAATCAGCTAGCTCAAAAGTCGTACTTTTTCAATCTTACCACGATTTTTTCCACGGTAATTGTACTTTTTCAATCTTACCACGATTTTTTCCACGGTAATTGTTTAGAGCCTACAATTTTGGTTTTTTCAATTCACGATCAAACCATAGACAATTAGTTTATTTAGGGTCTGAGTGAGTTCATCCAGGTTTTCTTAATATTTGCTAATGTGTTTAAAAGACATCATACTGAACTGTAAAATAAACTTCTCAACTTAAAAATAATACTATACTAAACAAAAAAATCAACATTATTCTTCATAATTAAAACAATGAAAAACTAAACAAAAAGTCAAAGAACTACTATAAGTTTGTTTAAAATTGTATCAATAAAGACCATCCAAGCATCTAATTGTGCACAATGATTCTCATTGACAAATCATTCTCCATGATGAGAAATAAGAACTCCACGAAGGGACCACCAAGCCTTACTTGGGGTTTGAATGGTATTTTCCAATCTTTTGTTGACTATTCTTTCTGCCACATCGCTGTTACAAATAATTATCTACCCCGACACGCTTTATTAATTTTAAAATATAAATATAAGGATTCCATTGATTCCATTGGATAACGGCTTACAGCAGGTGTAAGCCGGGCGCCATTCATGTTTCCTACCTAAATTCTAAATCGGAAATCCACGCCTAATAACAACATTCCAAATCGAACGCTTTCCCTACTATAACACAACACCGCATCTACTCTCAGATATTCCGCTGGTGATATTCTCCGACTGGGTGATATTCCACTGACAGTTTAGAAACAAAGATAAATAGAACATAGTTTTCCAAAAGGAACCCAGGACATATCTTCCTCCCAATCTGAGGAAGCATAATTTAGAACCTTTTTTATTGTTCATTCCACTCGATGTTTTGTTCCTCTCCCATGCAGGAAGGGAATAAATAAGTAATCAAATTTCGAAGAAGCTCGTAAACGTCCCTATATCTTGTTTCTTTGGACCGGTGGAAAAAGTGAGGGCTCAGCGGAAAGAGGATTGAGATGTTGTGATGTATTATAGGAGGGAAGGTGTCCGATTTGGAATTTAGGTATGCAACATGAATGGCACCCAACTTACACCCAGTAAGCCGTTATGCAATGGAATCAATGGAATCCTTATATTTATATTTTAAAATTAATAAAGTGTGTCGAAGTAGATGATTATTTGTAACAGCGATGTGGCAGAAAGAATAGTCAACAAAAGATTATTTGTAACAACGATGTGGCAGAAAGAATAGTCAACAAAAGATTGGAAAATACCATTCAAACCCCAAGTAAGGCTTGGTGGTCCCTTCGTGGAGTTCCTATTTCTCATCATGGAGAATGATTTGTCAATGAGAATCATTGTGCACACTTAGATGCTTGGATGGTCCTTATTGATACAATTGTAAACAAACTTATAGTAATTCTTTGATTTTTTGTTTAGTTTTTCACTATTTTAATTATAAAGAATAATGTTGATTTTTTTTTGTTTAGTATAGTATTATTTTTAAGTTGAGAAGTTTATTTTACAGTTCAGTATGATGTGTTTATCATTAAATTACCAAATATTTTAATTTATATACTATATATATATATTATATATATATTATATATATAATATATATTCATTCGTAATTTATATAGATGGATAATAATTAATTTTATATATGTGATTTTATTAGGGTCACATATATATGTGATAGTAAAAAAGTTTTTTAAAACTTTTAATTTTTCTACTCTGCAGAATGGTGGAGAATGATTTTTGTCCATTGAAATGTCAGTCATGATGAATGCCTTATTTGGATGATTCTTTTTTATATAAATATTTATTTATTAAAAAAATCATATTTTTTTTCAATTTAAATTAATATAAAAATTATTTTGTTATTAATTTTAATAAAATATTAAAAAAGTAATTTATTAATTTTATTATATTAGACTTCCATCATATTACAGAGACAATATCATTATTTAAAAAAAACAATATAAACCTATTAAGAAATGATTAAAATTGTTTAAAAAAAAAATTATTGTTTTAAGGCCATACAAGCCTCATCCTAGCTTCAAAGGAAAATACAACTTTTCAAATCCTGTTTATTTAATGTCGAGACAACCATTTAAGATCCATTTGTGCATAACTTTGAAATACAACAAGAAGTATGGGGAAAACTTAAAAGCAAGATCAATTTTAATATATAAGAAGGAACTATTAGAGGCCCACAAAGGGAATGATTAAAAAATCTTTTTTTCAATTAAATTTTATTTATTTTAAGGTTCACTGAAGCTCTCTGTTAATTTGTGAAGGCAACAAAATTGCTCCCTTATTTGCTCATTCTTTAAATCCGCAACTGCCTAGTTCTTCTGCATGATTTACTCCCTGATTTGCTCCTCCTTCACTCCAGAACTTGTTGTAGGTGTTGAGACCTCTCATTGATCACCACTATGGTACATTACCTTGGGATCTTCACCCAGTAATGCTATATCATAAACATTGTAACCTATTTTCTAATGAATCATTCTTTTGTTCTTTTGATTTTCTTTTAGTGTTTTTTCTCTACAAAGTTGTGTGTTCAACCTTTACTAGCTAGATTCATCTGTGCAGGTTTTCTAACACATTTACATGGTATTAGAGCCCACAGGTTGCTATATAAAAGGTGCACCAGTACTTTATTTTGCAGGTATTGCAGCTTGGAGATTGAAGATTGACAGAAAAATGGAGTTTCCCAAAGCATCGATCCTAACACCGTACAACTATCACGAATGGAAGGACCAAATGGCTTGATACCTTCGTCAAAAAGGGTTGTACAGGATTTCCATGGTTGCAGAAGTGGAACCCACTTCAGCCATAGAGAAATCCAAGTATCTCAACCGTATGGATGAGGCCCACGGATTCATATGCATGTGCATCTCTCGAGAGTTGCAGTTTCATCTATCTGCTTGCAATACTCCCAATGAGATTTGGAAAAAGGTTGAAGATCTCTACGGGAAACAAGATGAGATGAAATGACATCTGCTTGAAGTTGAGCTATTGTCATTGGATCCACGGAACTATGACAGAATTCAAGACTTCTTCACCAAATATAATGATCTATTGCTGCAACTCAAACGTTCTGGAATTGACAAATCCAAGGAGGAGAGTCGCCAAGTTCTCTATTATGCCAAAGCTCGGACCGGAATACTCTATCTTTGTGTCTACATTTCATTCGGTAAGGCTCACAATAGGTAAATCCTACACTATAACTTCTCTCAAAGAGTTCATGGAGTCCCTTACTTTTGAGGGAGATAAACTCATTGGCATGAGGAAAATCAAACCTTCAAAAGCGCATGCACTTGCTGTGCATGATGGCAGCGACAATAAAAATCACAGATCTGATTCAAAACATAAAAATCAGCAGCAAAAAGACAAGGAAAAAGCACATTCCCATCCAAAGAATGAAAGGTACACCAAGCCCTTCAATGACTCCTCCGGCTCCAGAAATGAGAAAGGGAAGAAATGAGACAAATGCACCTATTGTCATCGAGGATTCTATCCAAAATCCTCCTACATGAAGAAAAAAATTGACCAAATGGCATAAATCCTTCAGAAGCACAAACTTGGGGACCACATCCCTCAGGGCGCCAAGAAGAAAACTGAGGATCCACTACAGGGGAAAGGTAAAAAATTTCATACTTTAGTTGCAATTAATTCTTCCCCTGATGCATGGATTATAGATTTCGGTGCATCACATCATATGGCTGCTGCAAAGGAAGTCTATTCCTCTTTAGATGCATGCAAAGGATCTCCCATCCTCATGGGAGATGACTCACCTATTGAGGTCACC
>APFE031756442.1:0-39602 GCA_000404065.3 Pinus taeda | reverse complement strand
GAATTATTTTCTTGTCTTGGTACTCAGTTAGCTCATAGCTCATCTTATCATCCTCAATCTGATGGGAAAAATGAGATAGTAAACAAATGTTTGGAAGGATATCTTCGTTTCTTTGTATTTGATAAACAGACACAATGGGTCAGATGGTTGTCTCTGGCTAAATGGTGGTATAACAGTTCCTTCCATACAACAACAAAAATGACCCCTTTTATGGCACTTTATGGATATCAGCCACCATCCATCACATCATATTTAAGAGAAAATTCTAAGGTTCAAGCAGTGGAACATCACATCGAACATCAATAAGAAGTCCTCCAACTCTTAAAGGATAACCTCGTGTTGGCACATAATAGAATGAAACAACAAGCAGATCAACATCACAACGAAAGAATTTTTGATGTAGGTGATTGGGTATTCCTGCGACTACAACCATATAAACAAATGTCCCTCAAGCAAGCTAAGAAGGATAATAAATTATCACCAAAGTGTTATTGTCTGTACAAGGTGTTGCAAAAGATTGGTACTATGGAATACAAATTGGAGCTTCCTGCAGCGTCTTGAGTGAACCCAGTTTTCCATGTTTCATGTTTAAAGAAGGTTATAGGTGACAAGCTCCCAGTTCAAACAATATTTCCAGAACTTGACGAGAAAGGAAAAATTATATTATAACTGGAAGCAGTCACAGAAACAAGAACTCGACAGCTACGAAATCAATCAATTGCGGAGTATCTCATCAAGTGGAAGAACTTATCCGCTAAAGATTCCACATGGGAGGATGAGAATTTTATACAGAAGCATCCAGAGCTACTCAAGCATTGACGACAATAGTTTTTTGGAGAGGGGCATGTTAGGTCCCTATAATACTAGTTATTACCCCATTACTATTGTAGTTATATCCCTTAGTAATATTGTTGTGCCCCTATTGTCCTGATATTTTTATTACTGTGCCCCATAGAATCCCTCTATTGTTATTTATGTGGCTTTATATTATTACTGTTAGGTCAACTAGGTTATATTGTGACTCCTTAGACTCCTATATATAGAAAGGAGGTTTTTTCATTTGAATCATCCAAGAATTGTTCATTTATGTAATGTAAAGGAGGTTGCCCCCTCGAAGAGGCTGAATTCTAAGGGGTTGATCTCTCTTTTCTATATTTTTGTGAGTTGGTTTGATAACACCAGACAACTGGTACGCAATACTATATGATGTTACAATGCAATCATTTCCAACTCCACATAAGATTCCAAATAGAATGGTCATAACCTACTTTATTGAAAAGAAAAACTAGAAACAAATCTAACTAAAAAGAAATAATAAGTGGGAAAGAAAAGTAATAGTTGAACCATGTTGCAGTTGGAAATAACACTGAGTGGAAATCTTCGTTAAAACAATACGCAACTAAAAGAGACCCCAACATAAATATGCAATAAGAACATAGATCTCCCATTTTCAACTAATTAATTTTTAGTCATTAACATCCCTACTTATACAAAATAAATGAGAAATATGGTGCACTATAATTTATAACTAAGCTAACCACTATATGAAACATTTATTTATTATCCTACTCTACTTAAGAAAATGAAATTCCTCTCCTCATGTATAAGAGTATTTCCAATGTAACCATGTGCGTAACATGTATAAAAATACATTCATACTCGAATTTAAAATATAATCTTTAATGCATAATTGAGTATGAAGAACCATGTGTTTTAATGATGATGCCAAGAAGTAAGGAAGAATGAATGAGAGATATGGTCATATATTTTCTTGAAACCAACTTTCAACGAAATCAAAATTCTCTTGGTTTACCTCTTTATTTACCTCATTTAGAGTATCCTCCTTTACCATGCGTTGTAGATATTATATTATGGTATGACTATCCTCTTGTGTGCTAAGAGGATCCACATATAGGCATGTCAAAAATTCTTTAATCTCAAGTTCTAATGGTTTCTCTCCATTGGATTTGGTACATGATTCTTTATTTTCTTCGACAAGATTCCAAGGGTGAAGATCTTCCTATGGATGTGTTTCATGGATTTTTTTTTCTTCTATCACCTCTAGAGAGGTAGATAAGTTCTTGACTACTGTCAAGATTTCTTCTTCTTGAGAAGCAAAGGTTCCATCTGTTGCTACGATTTGAGTGAGTTCTCCCAAAATTGTGATCATCCTTGAGTACTGATTTGCGAGTTGCTAATCCTTGTCCTGCACATGGATTAGTGTATGAATTTCTTAAAGTACAAAAAAAAAGTTAAAATCCTAAAGAAATAAAAAATAAACAAGTTGAAAACAAGTAAAAGCAAACCAATCATGTACTCGAAGTGCCACCATGTTACTAAGACCCTACTTTCAGTAAGTTATTTTTTCACACAAGTTGGGCTTCTCTTAGTTCCATGAATCAATCTAAAGGAAAACACACTTGCAAAGAAAAATAAGGAAAAAACAAGGATTTGGATAAACCCAACCAAAGTGGATGCATAGGTTCTTACCTCCCGTCTTACCATTTTATCTACACCTGCAAGTTGTCCATGTAACTAAAATCATGCAAAAGACTTGTGAAATAAACTATGCTCTAATACCTTTAGCACCTACCTGATAACGATGACAAAAATGTTGGTAAAATTATATGTATTATAATTCCAACATTTAATTATCGAATCCAGGATGGTAAAACTTAGGGATACAAGCACAAGAAATGCAAGATTAGAGCCTATTCTATCCTATGATAACAACTAACACTAGAAATAACTAATCACTAAGGATTATCACTTGTCATTGAACTGTGGGACTCTAATTCTTATTGGGTTCTAAACCACAATATAGACAATGTTCATGTGGTTTTAAATATGTAGCTTATTATATATTGATACTTCAGTGGTTATAATCTTATAGTGATGAAAACCCATTAAACATGTTGCAAAAAAAGTAAATGTCGATAACTATGAAAAAAATCATGTGAGGCAAGTAGAAAAAGACAAGGCCATAAGCTATAAGAATACAAAATATCACAAATAAATGCTAAGTAGACTTACAATCATAATGATATATTTTAGGTTCTTATTTATTGTAGGATTCTTTGACCAAGTGACTTCAAAGCTCTTAATTAATTAAAGAAACATAAACTAAAACTTACATATTTATACCCTGGCCTAGTACTAAACCTGGTACCAAATAAAGTACAGAAAGTCTAGAAATTTAAATTTTTAATATTAGTACTGAATTAAGTACAAAAATTTTGTAGATTAAAATTATGGGCACCCAATATGTGTTAAGAAACCAATTTTAATTTTGTATGACTCTTAAGCCTGAGAAAAAAAATTGAATTTAATCACAACTTATTGAAATTACTATAATAGTATATCTAAAATGTAAGTCTAATATAAATTGATAGTTATGAATAAAATATTGAAAAAAATGTAAAAATAAATATACTTGCGTGGAAATAAATTGAATCTAACTAATATTCTACTTTAAGAATGAAATATGGGACACTGCGTAAGTCGAGGGGCCCTTACCAACCTCAAAATGTGCCTAGAGAGTAAATCAGATCTGAAAAATAATCATAGCTGAATAATAATTAAATCTTTATTGCAAAACAAAAGTCAATCATTGGATTTACATACTAAAATTAAAATATTTTACAAATGAATCAAATCAGAGTAATGATGGAATTCCTATATACGTCCTTTCCTATACTGTTGTCGTGCAAATCTCTTTCATTTATAATACATAAAGTGAAGGAAGCGATGATCAAAGAGGATCATATTGACTTCCATGAAAATCTAATTCCATCCTAAAGTAAAATAAAAAATATTATTTTAAATTAAATTTGTTATGATTTAAGATCATATTGGAACTTTCATTGAAGATGGGAACAATGCCACTTGGCATTAGTTTTACTTTTCCTAATTCTAGACGTAACTACAAATTATGGACTTAACTGGCTATAACTATTCATGTGCAGGTGCAGATTTAGGTACTAAACTAATGAACTAGTACCTAACTAAGTATTGAATTAAGTACCAAACTAAGTACCAAATGAAGTTCCAAAGTAAGTACCGAACTTCCAAACTAGAATTAACCAGTACCAACTGCGAGGACTGATATAGAGATGGAAATTTTCATATTGGAACATGCGCCTTGGCCACATAACCATATTAGTAAACCGTCATTGATAAATCCATGTGAAAAACATGTTTAACCATTAAAAGTATAAGAAACCTATCATATTTAATGATATGCTAGAAGAGGTACATTTAAGAAAAGTTGGTGGTATAATGGCTATAAAATGTGTCCTAAGTGCGAGAATATGCCATATGAATATAGAGTTTATATAATAAATAACATGGCATATTTCAAACCCAACAATAGTTTAAGGTTCTCCTTAGGTTACATGGTCAACTCTCGGAAAGCTCTAGATGGGTATGCTTCCCATATCTCTGGGGTGTTTAGTACTACTCTTTCTCATTGTTCATAATTGCTAAAAATTGACAACCCAATTACTAAATTATGGAAAAAGGAAAAATTATATTTAAGAGGAAGAGACAAATTTCCAATCCCCTCATTCCTTTCCTTTATTGAAGATTCTCTCCTACAAATCAACATCGATATTAGCTATCCTCTCCTTTATTTTCAAAAACATATATTTAAAAGAATATTTACATCATGATAGAGTATGCTTTAACATACATGTTGATTATCCAACATTATAATATTAATTACATTTACACAATCAAGGAATTAAAAAGTTGTATTAAAGTCCGCTCCCGCCCCACACCACCCCCTCCCCCCCCCAACACCCCTCTCTAAAGGAACACTTTTCTTAGTGTTTTACTTTGTATAGAACTATTTTTCATACATGAAACTAGATTTCCTTTTTTTCTGTGGCATCCTCGAAATCCCATGTGGCTTCATATACTTCAAGGTGATTCCATTGCACTTTGACCTATACGATAGCTCGATTCCAAAGCATTATCTCCTTCTTGTTTAGTATGCACTAGGGATATGGTTTGAAGTTTCCTTCTGATTCCATTTTTATGAAAGTCAAAACATAACATGATTAGCATCCTATGCATACTTCTTAAGTATGGATCAATGGAATACATCATATGTTTATATTGCGAGAGGTAGGGAAAGAAAACATGCTACTAGCTCCACTCTCTCCAAAATCTAGAAGAGTCCAAAATACCAAGGTACCAACTTGGCACATGGTTCCAGATTCAACAAAAGTTGAATTGGTTATATTTGATGGTATATATTCTTTCATTCTTAAAATTCACTATGACTTCTTGAGCCACTTTCAATTTATATTTTATTTTGATTAGCTCATATTCAATTTGCTCCAAAGTATTAGGCACAAGTATGATTTTTTCCAAAGATTCATCCCATATAATCGGGTGTATACATTTTATTCCATACAATCCTTCAAACGGAATCCTATTTAGTGACTCTTCATAATTGTTGTTGTAAGAAAATTACACTAGAGGTAGATAATCCCTATGCCCCTTGGGCTGGTGCATATTACACATTCTCAACATGTCTTCTAGAACAAAATTTATCCTTTCTATCTTCCCATATATTTGATTGTGGTAGGTAGTATTTAAGGCTATATGTGTCCCAAAACCTACAAATAAGGATTTCCGAAAATGTTGAATTAAAATTGGCATCCTAATCCAACAACATATTCTTAGCCATGCCATGCAACTTGAAAATTTATTTCATAAATATCTATAAAATATAAATTACCTTATAACTTTATTTAATAGGAATGAATTGAGATGCCTTTCTCAACGTTTCTACCACCACCATGACTGAATCATGCTTTTTAGGAGTTTCAAGTAACCTAGTGATGAAGTCCATATGTATGACTTCACAGTTCCATTTTCATATTGGTATCAATTTTTGTAATCCTAATGGGTGTTTTTGTTGCACCTTAACATGCTAAAATTTTATACATATGTAGATATATTCATCAATTTCCCCACTCGTCCTCATCTAATAATACAATTTCCTGGAAGGTTACATCATCTTTTGCTAGTTTCGGTGATCCACATAAGGTATTTTATGAATCTAGTTCGATACAAGCTTCATTAAGTTGGTTACATTGGGTACATATAGTTTTCGTATGTGCATTAACAAACCATATTCTACCAACTTATAATTCCATTCTAATGGCCCCTTAGGTTATTCCTTTAGGCATTTTCTAATCTATTGAAAGTTTTAATTTCCTGCATCTCTTCTTTAATTCTTTCTTTTAAGTATATCTTAAGGGAGATGATCGATCCTAGGTGTGTCATTTGCATGCTTCTGCTAAGTGCATTTTCCATGTTTTTTTATTTTCCTTTGATGTGCTTGATTTTTAAATACAATTCAATAATTATAGCTAGCCATCTTGCTTGCATGGAATTCAAATTAGGTTGATTAAAAAAGTATTTTAGGTTGTAGTGATCCATCACCAAGGTGAATTTTCTTTCAAGCAAATAATGCCTCCACATCCTTACAATGTGCATGGTGGGCACTAGTTCCAAATCATGCATTACAGAATTCTACTCATGCTCATTTAGAATTTTAGATTCATAAAAAATTGCATTCCCATCTTGCATGAGGACTATACCAAGCCCTCCCCTGCAAGCATCAACACAAACAATGGAATTTTTTCTAGGTTTGTAATCTTTAGGATGCATAAATTAATTAAATTTTATTTAGTTTTTCGATGCTTGATGCACACTCTAATGAAAATTCAAAGTTGACTCTCTTCTTTTGTAGTGCTATAATTATCTCTTTCACCTTTGAAAATTCGTGTTTGAATGTTTGTTAGTATCTAGATAGTCTCATAAATGACTTGATATCTATATCATTTTAAGGAGTAGGTCATTGTGATTTTCTATTTCATTAGGATCAAATTCCACTCCTTTCTTTAAGATAAAATGACCTAAATAGGGTACTTATGCTTGAAGCAAATTGCACTTTCTGATTTTAGGATATAGTTGGCTTTCCTAAAGCACTTGTAGCATACCTTTGAGGTTCTGCTCATTCTCTTCCTTGGTTCTTGACTATACTAAAATATCATCAAATAAAATTAGCACAAATTTATTCAAATACCTTCTAAAAAATCTACTATTGAGGCACATGAAGGTGGCTAGTGTAAGTTTTAACCTGATACCACCATAAACCCGTAGTGCCCATATTGGGTTCTAAATGTAGTCCAATGGATATCTCCATCCTTGGTCTAGATTTGGTGATAGATAGAACTAAAAACTATTTTGAGAAAATTGTGGCTTCCCTCAATTGATGAAAAAGGTGCTCAATCCTAAATATTGGGTATTTGTTTTAATGGTCAATTTTTAAGTTTCAATGAACACACAATTTAAGGGTACCATATTTCTTCTTTACAAACAATGTTGGATCTCCATAAGGTGACACATTGGGCCTAATATACCCTTTATCCAACATCTCCTTTATTTTAATCTTCAACTCTACCAATTCAAGCATGCCCATCTTGTACAACACTTTGGACACAAGAATATCCCGAAGGATAAGTTATATGGAGAAGTGGATGTCGCCTTTAGATGGTAATGCCAATATTTATTTTAGAAACATATCTTTGTATTCCTATAGAATGGTACTTTCCTCTACCTTAAAATATTTTTCCTTAGATAAGATTTTCATTTATATACATAGTGGAAATCCCCTTCTATAATGTTTTTCAAACTACAAAGCTAAAATTTTCCTTATGGACATAGGTTTGATCACCCAATGTAATAACTAAATGATCCCCACTATTATTCATGCACTCCAAAGTATTATTAAAATAATCCATTTTATCGTTATGTGTTGTAAGCTAATCCATACTAATCATCAAGTTTTATAACCTCAGTGATAACAAAGTTAATGTGACCTAAGTTAGCATGATTTTCATATCAAACTAGCATGATTCAATGGCATCAATTAAATTTCTTTTGGTTTTGGAAGCTTGTTGCAATGGCCATGAATTGGCATGTTTATTTCTATAGAAAATGCAAGCCTCAACAATTTTGGGTGTAATGTAATGAATATTAGGACAAGGATAAGATAAAATTGAAGCATGGAATTTGATTATTATACCTTCTTTCTCTACTACATATGCTTGGTGGTCCACTTGCTTGTTCTCTACTCTCACGTAAATATGGAGCATATTTATAGCCACATGATTAATAATTATGTCTTAATAGATGTTGTAGACCCTTCCACTTCCTTGCTCTCTTTCTGGGTAGTCCCTCAATAGGTGTTCTTCGCCACACCCTTAGCATTTCAATGCCTTTATCTTTAGTTATTTTCCCTTGATTTGTTGTTCTAGCCAGTGGATCCCCACTTGGATCTAAATAATGCTGCTAGAACTAAATTTCATTTGGCATCCTAAACTTAACACTCCTCCTTGATATCATATAATGCAAGGTTTTACCCCCTTTCTTCCTAAAACTGGTGTTTTCTATCCTTTTCCATTATGTCCAAAATTTCAAGTTGTGCTTAGACTAACCATAACAATATTTTTCTTCTCTAATGGTGTCTTCTAGAGATAATTTCATTACGCTATTTTGTACCAATGGGATTATGGTATCGCACTGAGAAAACATTATATATTCACATTTTCATCTCTTATGTAGGGCATATATCTCAACAGTTTTATAAACGAGTTGGCATAGGCATCCATAATGAGCTATCCCATTTTATGTTTATGGAACTTCTTGATTTTTCATCATAATATCTTTTGGATAGGTGTTTCTCCCTAAAATATTTCTCAAATTTGTTCCAAGTCAACTTATTTTCCCAAATTTCTTTGACATTCTTGAGCTCCTCCATCTATATATTAGCTTTATCGCTAATATTAAATATGGTTACCAATGCCTTCATGTTCTTATAATAGTTATATACTCTAAAGTATTTCTATAGTCTCAATAACGATTCTTTATCCTCTTCACTCTTTCTAACTTATCCATCAAAGGTAGGAGTGTTCTCCTTCTTGAATTATTAATTAAATAAATTGATGGCTTCCTTCTCCTTCTTTTTACGCCCATTTGGATGTTGTACTATACAAATTATTGGGATTATTTGTTCCTTCCTGAGAACTATATACTAATGTATCCTCATTATCTATAATTGCCTATGCATTCTTGCACCTCTTCCTAGATTTTATTCCCTCTAGTTTACCAGTTGATAGTTCATCATTTTGAATTTAAGATGGACTGAGACCCATCTTAGAGTTTAACCTATCCATATTACTAGTAGCTAGTTCATGCTATGTTTGTCTCTAAAATTCTGAGAAACTTTGCAGCATTACAATATTCACTTGTTTTTTTCTTTGGATTTAATGATTCTCTCATTGTTTGTGTTGTAACTTCTTGTCTCATACCTAAAACTTCTTCATGTTTCCATCCAATTATAATATGTTTCCACTCCCTTTATTTCATTGGATTTGAGTCCCCTATGATGTGAGGTATTCTCCATGTTATACTCTACCATTTTTCTATATATTTTTTTACTATTCTATTGTTGGATGGTATTCTCTTGTGTTGAATAAGCACATAGCTGTTGTTTTAAATAATAGTAAAAATTTCAACATTTATATATGTGGACGTATTAATTACACTAAAATCCACCTTGTTGGTGCAAAATTTATAGTCAAGTGTTCCTACATCACATAATCAATTATGGGTTAGATAAACTGGCACAATGTGATTTAATGTTGCATTGACCGTGATGGACTAGCCAACATTCAGGGGATCTCCCAGATGTGAAGTCCCAATAGACCTCACACTATTTGGTGTAGGAGTCCCATCTGGTATAAATGCTCAGTTCCAAAATTCTTAAATATTTTCCTTGGCTCTAGCTGTGAGCAAGAGAGAGGGATGCAATAGTGTCTTTGAAAAATAATGTGGCCCAAGAGATTACCCTTAGGCACTACGAAGATACATCTCTTTGGATTTAAGGATATCCTATACTTGCTTTGCTCAAAAATATTCTTTAAATGGTGTATGTGGTTTGACCCCTATTTGGATAACATTGTTACGTCATAAAGATATATGACTATGCCCCACCCAATTAGTCCATGGAAATCGATGTCCATATAATGTGGAAATGTTGCACTAGTGCTGATTAGATCAAATGACATTTGTCTGAATGCGAACGTGCCCACTTCATTCAGAAGGTGGCCTTAAGTTTGTCAAGCTCTGTGACTAGAACCTACTTGTATCCAGAATAATCGTTTAAAAACAAAGCTTTAGACCCCAATATTGTTTGCAATATTTGCTCCATGGAAGACACAATGTAGTTGTCCTTGTCTGAGGCACAATTTGGATTTCAAAAATCTACGCACAAGCAAATTTCCCCAAACTTCTTCCTTACTAGGACCAAATTTGGCACCCACGTTTAGTGCCACACTCTATATATGATCTAGGAATCCAATAATTTTCTCAACTCTTTCTAAATAAGAGGCTCAAGTGTTGGATGTACTTTTCTCAACTTATGTTGGAATGGCTTGGCCCCATCCTTTATCAGGATCACATGTTGGATGATTCACGTGTCAAACATTTTAAGCTCATCGTACATCCATGCGAACACATCTCAATACTGCTTGAATAAGCATACAAAAGCTTTTCACTCTTGTGGTGTACATCAAGTGCCAAGCTTGAAATACTTTAAATATTTTTTTGTTCCCATGTTAATCTATTCGTGCGAAAGTGTGGAACTATGGGTTTTAACATTGATAGGTCCTTGGAAGAGATTTTGCAATTCATACAGATCCCACTATGATACCACACCATTGGGCATGATGTTTCATTTACTTGCATTAGCTGCATCATGAAATGCCTTTTTGTGCTTTTCCTTATCGACCCTTGCATCCTTGAACACTTCACCATTTTCTGTGAAGCACAGTATCTATTGGTCATCATAAAAAACACGTAAATTAGTGATATTATCAAGGATAAAAGGCTTATAAATAAGTTCAATAGAAAAATCATCCCTTAATGGTGAAAACCTAGCAGCAACATTTTATAATACATTGGAGTTGTATTATGCATTCTTGGAACAAAAATAATTTTGAAATCTTGGAAATGTTGAATCAAATGCCATACCTCTTGTTGATAACTTCTAATATGAGGTGACACACAATGTATGGTATTATGTACCTGTTGCACCACATTTTATGAGTCACCTACCACTTTCAAGATGTCAACATTGAGGTCAGTGGCTCCTTTCAAGCCATGATGAGTACTTCATACTCTACACTGTTTCTCATGGACTGAAATTCCAAGTGATTATAGATCAAATTATTTCTCTACAGCGGGTCTATTGAAACATAGCCAACTCTAGGGCCCTCCTGGGTTTTGGAAACATTGAAGTACAAAGTCCACATATCATATGTACAGGGACTAGGAACTACATTAGTACTGATACTACTACTTATTATACAAAGGTAATTTTCACTAGTTGGATTGGGAAGGAGCTCCAACTATGTGTGTAGTGGGATTGGGGATGGTTGTGGAAGATAACATCCCAGTTGGGTTTCTAGGAAGCAATTAATGAAGAGTAGTTCTGTGAAAGCCATCAGTTCATTTTTTTCCATCCAAGGGAATGAAAATGTGTTTCATATATCTTTCTGAATCTACCCAAATCAAATTATTTTTTCCATTGTATGGAAGCCATATATGTGACAAGTTTGTGGAAAAGTACCCTTGTAGATTTCTAGACTAGTCTCTACTCAACAACACTCTATATGTTTCCAAAATGTCCACAACCACTATGTTGATATGTTGGCTGACGTGTCCTTCAGATGATAAATGGATGATGACATATATGATTTCGCTAATTGCATCGACATGAGTTCTATCCACATGAATAATATATGCATCTAGTTTGTCCCATTTTGCATTGATTTTCTTGGCAACAGATAATGGATTTACATTCATCGATGCCCCAGAATCAAGCAAGCAATTGTGTACATTGAAATTAAAGATTTCAAAAGTTAACAAGAAAGGTAGGAAGAGAGTATTTGCATCCATCATTAAGGAATTAATTATGGATTCGACAGAACCATAAGGCTTACCAGATCCTTTATGTGAATAGGTAGAATTACATGTGGTGGTCTTCCCAAGTTCTCGTAAGAGGATGTCTCGCTGGATCATAATCTTTGTTAACTCAAATATTGAAATGTTCACACGAGCCTTTTTCATGTCATCAACTATGTTGTAATCCACAACAAGAAGAATGATCAAAGTGGTTTGGGATGTAATTTGGTTCATGGCTTCCACAGTGATTGTTTTGTCCTTACTTCCCATAGAAGCACTTTTCATTGAGATTGCTTTCTCAGACTTGCTCAAAGTGTCCTGCACTGAGTTGACCAGTGGGATGATCTTCCTCAACCCATTTTCCTTAAATTTATGCTTTGGAAACTCAACAATATTGGCTAACCCTTGGCTTCTTCGTCTATACCAGTTGGTCTTCTTCTGGGTCAAACCGTCTCTAGGAGGCTTCTTATCAGAAGTACTCTTTTGGGCTGTGAATATATATTTGAACATGTTTACTACATGCTCAACACTTGGAGTTTCATCAGGTGCAATGATTCTTACTTTTCTTCTGTGGGATTATTATGCTCCTCAGTCATAACCACATCAATGAGATGTGTAGCAAGCATGCTCATGGCTTGATTCCACTGTGGGTTCATTTTCTTTGAATGATGTTCTTGATGATACGAATAATATTGATTTTTGCCCAATACTGCTAGAAGTTATAGTCCTTCTTAAAAAGTTGAATCTCGGAGACCTGTTTCTCATGATGGTCTCGCTTGACCTTTATTTTAGATTTTCCATCTCATTAGATAGAGTCTTGACAAGATAGGTCAATATTTCAAGATCATATGGTTCTCTCTCCTTGGCCTTACTCATAGAGGCCTGAAACCTCTTACCCATGTCTTTGGAGTCTTTAGTTGGTTCATCATCTGAAATGAATCCAATTGCATGCAGGTCCTTCTCAACAGTGATAACCTCTTCATAATTTTCTGTTAGTGTTTGTTTAACATTTCTCTTGACAAACTAAGCAATTCTTGCTGAGAAGGCATAACTGTAATAATCTATTATGATGGAGTCTTGAGATTTCATGGTTTCTAAAAATTTGTTCAAGATGCGGTTGAACCTATGATTAAAATCCTTCACTTTCTCCTTTTTCTCCATCTTAAGATTACCCAACTCTTTCAATAACATGGTGGGGGTCTTATCATCACCAAAGCTTTCAAGGAATATCTTCTAAAACCCCTTCAAATTTTGGATGGAGTTTGGAGGAAGGTTTTGATACCATACAACTTCTGTACTAGCTAAGGTACATGGAAAAGGTATACATGCAACATCGTAATGTACATCAAGTGTATGCATATGTAGTAAAATTTGTCTAGATGGTCTTCGACCTTCACTGTTTTATTAGGGTCATAGTTCATTAGGAGCTTCTCTAAATTCTTCGAAATCTTTTGTAGAACACCCCGAAGTGAAAGTGGGCCCTAATCCATCCAATCCAAATTTTGGTTTGTTGTGTCTTCTTCTTCATTGCCATCGATTTATTTGTCAGCATATGATGGTTCTTCTTTATCTTTCTTGTCTTTTCCCAACCCATAGAAAGTCATGTATGAGAGTAGAATTTTATCTCTCTCACCACCATGAAAGAGTGGAGGATCTTCTTGCCTTTCCATAGAGTCTACTAATTCTTCAAGGGTGGGAAGAACCATGGCTTTCAAGAGTAGAAACTAATATCCTTGTGGGCATTGTCTTGTTTTTCTTTGGAGAATATGGAATACTGATTACTCTCGATATCAATCCAACAATGTTTTCAAACTAGTGGGTTATAGAGTGGATGGCCCGAATATGATCATATGGGATTTCACGTTTGGGCTTGGGCTAAGAAGAGTCACCAACTTAAAAATCATGAGTAGGTGAGGTGAAATGAATGTTTCTGCCTTGACTACAAGATGAGAAGATCAGGTTGGTGGGGTTATCAGACATAAAATATTGGCTGCCCTCCTTCTAGCAGTAGAATTGTTGATGGTGCTGGATCTGCCAATATTCAAGGCATTTCCCCAATATGAATTCCAAATTAGACCTCACATCATTTAGTGTAAGAGTCCCATTCGGTATAAATGACTTATTACTGAGTTCTTAAATATTTTTCTTGGTTGTAGTTATCAGCAAGAGAGAGGGACCAATGGTGTCTTCAAAAAATATGAGGGTTCGCCTGGTGAGTGTTAAATTGCAACTATGTAAAGGTTCTTCTACTACAGACAGGGGAGAAAAGTGAACCTCTAAGTGAGAGGTAATAGTACCTCTCAAGAAGAGACACACATGAACCATAAGGGTTTGTCTAACATCCAGTGGAGTAGTCCACAACAAATGCAGTGGTCATTACAACCAACAAATAAGGAAAGACATGTCTAATATCTCGTGCAATAGTCCACAAGGATGGGACAGAAATTACAACCATTATAGCACATGACCAATAATATGAGTAATAAAATAACCAAAATAGCTCAAATATCATAGAACATGTGAAAAAAAACATGAAATATAAATATCCATAGAATAATCTTACCAACATTCATAGTCCATGCATGAAAAACACGATGGCCTTGAAGGATTCTATTATTGAGTAAAATTCCAAAGACGCATGTTTACAAATTACGCCACTGACCCTAGTAGTGGAGCTTTGGAGCCACTCCTTTCTCCTAAAAGAACTATCTTATCTCTCTAATGCCTTGTGAAAGGAGCCAAGGTGAAAATTCCTTTGCTCATTCATTGAGGGAGTGTATATATCTAAGGGTGACTCTTTGACTACCCTCACAATTGTTTGACTTCCTATGAATTTTCATCTTACACGACTCTTTACATTACATGTGTGTCCTTTGCACTTCCACTTTACAATACATTTTAATAAAAAATACATGATCCAAAATAGTGATTTGGCATATGACCACTCATGAAAAGACACTGCTGAAATGGACTACTTGATGATGTGGCAATGTCGAGTTGCTTTTGCTGCTAAGTGTTGGATTTCTTCTTGAAGATTTTTTATATTCACCCCCACATGTATTGGTGATGTGGCAATGTCAAGTCACTTTTGCTGCTAAGTGTTGGATTTATTCTTGAAGATTTTTTCTATTCACCTCCACATGTATTGGTGATGTGGAATATTCAATGATCTTTAGTCTTAGATGGTGGTCGTGAACTTGTCTCCCTTCACTTCTCTTGATTAATAAACTTCTCAGTTCAACTACAAGAGAGTCTCTAGGCATGCTTCCCTTCTTATTCCTCTTCTCCATCATATTTTCATGACATGATAGGGTACACATTCCTACAATTCACTCATGAAAATATTACATCCATCTAAAAACCCCCTACTCTAGGATGATGCATTTTAATCCACCAACTGATCCCAAAATAAGTGATAGGTTGGGTAGAGGGACTCAATGACTGTGAAATGTGCAGTTCCAACAGTCAGGGGGGAAGAGATTAAGCTTTGAGACCTCACAGTCCACAACTAAGGGAGGCCTGAAGGACAAGATTGTGCAGTTTCAAGAGCGAGTGGGGTCTGTCTAAGGCAATGGACACCAGGAGAGAAAACTGCACAATTTTAGTAGTTAAGGGAGGTTGGGATTCTCTGTAGCTACATAATTCAAGAAATCAGGGGATGAGATTAAGGCATGAATATGGGAAGTGCATAGTTCAAGTAGTGCTAGAGGACATATGTTCATAATTCTAGAGGTCAAGGCTGATGCCTATGCATAGGAACTACGTAGTGCAGTAGTCCTCGGAGACATGAACTGCACATTTCGTAGTGTCAAGCAACAAGATCATAACTTAGAGGGTTAAGACTATGAAGTGCATAGTTCAGAAGGGATCTGGTGAAGCTAAATTTCTCAGTTAGGAAGTTTTTCTGAAAATGGCTAGGTGTGGGATAGGTGATGAGTTGTGACGAAACTTAACTTTGATCACACACTTAGCATACTTTGATGACACAACAACGTATATAATCCAAACATAGGAAAAAATAATTTCCCTTCATGTGATTTCTTTAGAACAAGATAAGACAAGTGCGACACTTGAGATAGACTTTGGAACAACCATGACACTTGTGTGACAATGCTCAGGACTTTGTCTATGGGCATGACAGATGTTTACATAGTTAGAAAAACTCATATACATAAATACAAAACTTTGAAACCATCAAAAAAGGCTTGTGAACATTACATGACAACCCAACATGCTAAAAGATGACAGTTAATCCAACATGAAAAGGGAAACAAAACACTACAAGGAAGCTCATGAAATAAGCTCTCGTGTTTTTGATAACAATTTAGAAGACCAAGGAAGGCTCTAAAATTGAGTGTAAGACAAAATTTGGAGGGTGTTGTAGCAGCTATAGCACATTGTCACTCTAGCAAATTTTAATAATGTCAATTTCCAGTTCAAACTCTCTCCTCTAAGCCCATTTAGTCTAAGATATGGAAAATTTTAGGGGCTAATATTCGTGACTGGGCCAATATTCCATGCTTTTTCCAAAAAAAATATTCTCTAATTTCCAATTTTCTAAAAATGAATTCGCCCAAATTTTATGGTATAAAACTATTTTACCTTTAAAATCATCAATATTATATATTGTGTAATATAAAATAATGAGAAATCTAAACATTTATACAAAATTATCATCAAACATTTTAAAATGTGTATATTAGGGACTAGTAAGATTCGCCAAGGTTACTAAAATTTAAGATAAACTTCCATCCTTAAAGTTTCCCCTGGTCTAAGAGTTGAACATTTAGCTTTGATACCATTTGTAGTGCACACAACCCCCTAATATATGATTAGGGATACATGTCTTATCTATACCTAGCCTCCAAGGTTAAATTATGCACATGGAGATAAACAATTATATTTTTTCAAAAAATTTCAAAACATGATTTTGACAATACCATAATTTTCTTCTCATTGCGAGTTTTCCAAGGATATAAACCTCATCCAAAAGTAAGTTCTAGTAATAAATTTATGCCCATTTAAATGTTTTCCTTTTTGGCGGCATCATTCGTTGTAGTTCCATGCCGCTACACTTTAGTGGATCATGTGGTGGCATAGCCACCTAAACATATTAGCTATCAATTTTCTTGGGCCAAAGCCTTATGTGAATAGCATGCATACTCATTTTTCTCAACCTAACAACAAACTTCCATCTGATGGTTGATGGATCCATTATTTTTTGTTGATCTATTGGCTCATTAATCCTTTCCTAAGAATACCTTAAAATCTATATGGATGTAACTAATGGTAGATGGCTCGATTTATTGATGGGATGATGGGTCAATAGCCTAACCGCCTCATGCTTGATCTCTTAATGGGAAAGTAGCCTGATAATTCAACAACCTAATAATTGACTTACCAATGGGTGGATGGATTGATAGGGACAACCAATTGATCACCAATTTGCTGATGGGTTGATAGAATTATAGGTTGATCACCCAATGCTTAACCTATTGATCGGTTGATGGCTTAGTAGTCCATGTCACTGTCATCATTCATGCCACCTATAAACCACCCTAGAACCATGTCAATAACACATCATAATCATGTCAAAATCATATTTTTTCCATGTGGATGACACATCCATGCCACATTTTTCTCATGTCATCTCCATCTAATCTCCTCATTAGCACCACACTAACACATATGGTTGACCTGCCATGACCATTTAAATTCCTTATCAGGTCTTAGTGATGTCAAGGAGATGTTCTATTTCATAGAGTTATTCAACTTGATGCTTGACACCTTGTTTTCCCAACATCAAAATATCCCCTGAAGGAATGAGCCAGAGTGATAGTGCCTATTATCCATGTAACTACAAGCTTGAATGTACCACTCCAACAACTCAAACTCGAGAAACAAACACTTGATCCTCTTGAAATTTTATAAAGAGTCCATCATTCTCTAACAATTTCATGCCAATATCCCTATGGAACAATATGCCCTTACTCCTAGTAAGGATCCCATCCATTGATGGAGATTTTGGGATTATTAACTTTGATGACTTTTGCATGGGTTGTTTGGGGAAGTCCCTAATTCATAATCGATCAGTCATTTTGTTACCAATATCCCAATAATCCATCATCCAATCCTTGATAATGTAACTACTCCATTGATCCATCCTCCATTATTACAAAGATCAACCAAAAGCCTTGAGAACCACCCAAACACTCATGTGTTGGACTTGACAGTGTTCGTGGGTTAAGAATTATCATGATTGAGGACACCCAATCCTTGGGGTTAAATAAATGACTAGGAATTTTACATCTATTCTAAAGGTTAAAATTCAACTCTAATGGGTTGGAGGCTTCCCATAACGCTAATAAATCTCAGCAAAATATTTGACAACCTATATATGCCTTTCAAGGATGCTACCTTCAGTTAGAAATCTCTTAGAAAATAAAAATAGATATTTCCAAAGGTTATCACACTTAATTTTAGTTATCTAGAGGGATGTATTCTTACTCTCGTTCTTGAATATCACTTTCATTCACACTTATATGTCTCCCACACATAAGGACCCAATCTATTGGGTTACCTCCTCAATGAAATAAGTCTCTTTAGACATAAAAGGACCTTCATATCCCCTCACTTTTAACTAAGATACATTCTTTCTTATTCCATCCTAAGCCTAGTCTAGGGATGACAGTCTAGTCTAATATAATATATGGAGAGTGTTATAGCCAAAAGTAACTTTAAAACATATTTAATAGTCATAATATTCATATTTATAAATACAATATATGTCTAGCAATTTCTCCATACGAAAAATTTTATTCATAGGAGAGAAATTTACAGATAAAGAAAAATAACAATACCTATTAGCACTTCCCATTCTTAAAATATACTCAGTATCTCAATATAAACATGTCCAAGGAATAATAAATAACATACTCATTTCATAGACACATATCAGGTATCCATAACACAGATATCAATCTATCATTGTAAGAAAACATAATAACCAACATAAAAATAATTGAGAAGCCATGAACAATGATGTCATTTCATTCAGAATAATTGCATACACATATGTAGTACACTTAAACTATTAGAAATTGAAGGACAATGAGCCACTCAACACCCAACCTTAGGCTTATCTACATTGTAGTCTTTTTTGTAGCTAGCTACCCTTGTACCCTTGAACTTGATTCATTTCCTTAGGAAAATATTTATTTATGGTTTATGAAGTCACAATAAATTAGTAAATTTCAAGAACACTCTCCTTGATTTGTTGGATTTAGGAATTAAAATTTAGTAGCTGATTAATTCCTCTTAATACAAAAATTATGAAAATCCAAGGATATCATAAGACACTGGAAACCTAATTTAATTTAGAAATAACTTCCACACTAAGTAGCTATCGATCAAAGGCTTCTAGTCAACTCCTTTTTAGAGTCACGTCTCCTACACACACATGTGGGTTGATTTTGTTTATAGGGTTCACAATTTACAAGTTCTCTCAAGCATCCTCTATATTTTCTTCTCTCTTCTCTACTCTCTTCTTTCTCAATCTACTCACAAGTGATGTTACTAGTTTAAGATTTAATGGTTCTCCTTAGGTTGCATGGCCAACTCTTAGAAGGCTCCAAATAGGTATGCTTCCCATACCTATGGGATATCGAGTACCACTCTTCCCCATTTCTCATAATTATTGGAAGTTGATATCCCAAATACCAAATCGGGAAAACAAGGCATAATTAAATTCAACAAGGATAGGAAATTTCCAATATCATTGCAACTTTCCCTCAATGAATCTTATCTCCTAAGAATTGAGATTTGCATGGGTTGCCTTTTCTTTAGATTCAACAACACAGATATACCTACAATACTATTTACATCATGATAAAGTTTAGATTAACAGCCATGTTGATTATCCCACATTAAATTCCTAATTATTTTTATTAAATAAAGGAATTAAGAGGGTATGTTGCATTATATGGTTCTAAGTCCATGTTTCCCAATGGACATAGGATGTCTAGCTATAGATAGGAATTCAAAATTCAAACTAACTTAAAAGAGAGTACTAAATAAGTGAATAAATATGGAAAAAATATGCTTATAGGATCTCTCAGAGTTGTTTTAAACCCCTCTGCAATTTCCTCATGCAATTACTTCCAATTAATATGAGATGTCTAGTGGGGAAGGCCAAGAGATTAGACCTCATGCAATTAGTGATGTTAGAGTAATCAGGTACAATTTTGATACAAGAGATAATGTGAAAGTAAGGCTATATGATTTTTAATGCCAAACATATTTATAGGTATGGTACTTTTTTTCTTTAGATTCATAAGCGTTTTTCAGGGGTTTTATTACTAGCTATCTAGAATCACATTGTATATGGGGTTTTATTACTAACTAGAATCACATTGTATTCTTATATCTCTATAGCAATTTATGTCCTTACATAGTGGTATACAATAAAAAAATTATTCTTGACTCTAAGTTTACCAAATGTGCATGGGCCTTATGAGGGCAAGAAAATCTATTGGAAAACAATGTGTTCTTTTAATTATATTAAAGTTCACAAACTCACTCTTATGTGGGATTTAAACATTACTTTGAATATAAGGGCTATATACAGGTCAATTTCTAGAGTGAATAGGCTATATAATTTGTTTAGTTAACTTGCTTTTGTTTATCACTTATGTGCATGAATTAAGTGAAATGGAAATTATGTGCATGGATCATGGGCATCATATATGTGTGAGAGTTAACTACATCATTTATGTGTGTCTTAGGTGTGTTTTTTTTTGTGTCATTTATCTATTTTTTTTATGTATGTGTAGGTTAAATATTTGTAGGATTTTAGTGCTAACATGTTCTATGAATAAGGAAATTATAGCACACTTTGTCCACCAACATTAACCTTATGTGAAAGTGTCTTATGATATTTGTTCAAAGGATTATATGAAGAGATATATCTTTTGAAAGGATACTAGATACATTTATCCCTTTTCCTTGTAAAATGATCTTTATGTTTCTCCTAGCTACAAGGCTTATTCCTAAGTGTAACCTGTATGTAAACAACTAATTGCAATCCCCTATATGATATGTCTCTCAATAGGCATGCTAAGATGGAATATAAAATATGTTTTCTATGTGGAATGATATTCATGGCTTAGAGTGGATGGAAATTCCACTCTGTCGTTAGGCTTGCTTACAATATTTTATTAATTTTGAATGCTATGGAAGGTGGAAACCTATACCAATTCAAATATTCATAACCCATTTTCATTTCCTTTACACAAGAAAAATATGGTTGGAAATTGCCATGAATTATATGCTTATTCTTTCCAAACTCAAAATAAAATAGCAATCCTTTATATATATTAATTTAAAAGTGACGAAATGCATAGTTATAAATTGAGGTTATTAGTGGAATGAAGGGAAAGGTTTTCTTATGGGAAAACTATTGAATTTGTAAACCAACTCTTAGGTGAATTTTTTTCGAATCAAACATCATGGATTATTCTCTTGTAAAATTGCAAAAGGCAACATTCACTCTTACTTCTATTTTTACTGTAGGCTAATGCAAAGAGGACAAACAAAGCTTGTGATTGTAAAAATTCCCTTAACATAACCCCATGATATCATTTCTCATCGCCATCACATTCATGGGGTATTTTTTTAATAGTTAACTATTGTAATTTCCATAATATCTCAACTTTTAATCTGAATATTGGTTCATGTTTCATAGCTTCAACTTATATTAATGAATAAAATAGAAAAATAGTATACAACACAAACTGGCTAGAATGGTGATATCTATCTCTGGAGAGAGAGAGAATACATGCATTTTTAAAAGATACTACAAGTGGCTAAAAGAATGACCTTTTAAAATAAATAAATAACCCTAGAGGTCCAAAACCCTAACCAAATGTTTTGCAGGCCTCGAGGTGGTTAGTTGGTAGATCAACTTCTTGAGGGTACAAATTTTGCATACAATCTCTTTTTGGGGCACACATTTCTCATTGGAGAGAACTATCTAAGTATTATAACTATCCATTGGGGAAAGGTAGTGGATGTAAACCCTTGTCCCATTGAATCTCCAAAAATCATAGTTTAGTGCTTCAAAATAACCCCAAAAGTTTGGGACCAAAAATTATGGAAATTTTTTTAAAAATATACAGAATAATTGAGTCAATGGAAGAGGTGAGTGGCCAACAATATCCACCTGCATCATGTATGGTAAATTGATGTCAAATTTTAGAAATCACTAGTGCTCATGTTTAATAGTAAACCAAAGGGAAAACTATACTTAATTACTTTATGTGTTTATTGAGAGTGAGAAGTATCTAGAGAAACCATGATAATAGATATACTTAGTTATTTAAATATTTTGATGACTTTATGCTAACTTCCATCCAGAAGTCATCAAGGTATTCGACATTAGGATACACATAAAAGGGAGCACCTATGAAAGTTCTAGATGTCAGATATAAATTGAAACCAAAACTAGTTAGCTTCAAATATTCATGATGCAACATAATCAATAATTACTCCTTCATGGTTATCCCAAATCCATATATAAGATAAGTAAGTAAAAACTATATTTCGATAATGAATCTCCCACATGGAAGGACCTATTCTAGAGATGTGACATATTTTTATCATAGATTTTATACATCAAAACATTTCTTTCTTGAATTGTGATAGATTATAAGATAATTGAAATCTAATAATAAAATTTAATTAAGTGAAGATGTTGGTATTTTGAATAAACTTAAATCTATAAAGAAAAAGAAGACATAAAATTATATTAAACAACAATAAAAATTATTTATCCTCGATCGGGATGTGTGTGGGACCCTCAGTGCAATCACTATAATTAAATGACGAGCGCCTCGAAGGACAAACTCACCACGCTCCACATGCGTGGCAAGGCTAGCAGGGTCACCTCATGTAGGTGGGGTGGTAATATTAACACAAGTGGTGGTAGGGGAATCCTTCTCAATGTAAACATTCAGTTGATTGCATGTAGTGGTCTGGAGCCAAGATGCACCTGGCTCAAAGGAAGGTGTCAGACAAAGTTAGGAGAATTAGAGAAAGACTAGCACTAATGTGCCCTTATCTGCCCTTAGCACTGGTTATTTGGTGAAAAGGTTGGTAGCAGAATTTCTCAATTGAGTGGCTGGGGGATTATACCACCCGCAAGAACTCAGTGTTAGATTCAATCAAGTTGTGAGACAGTTACCATGGCTCGTGCGGCAGATCGAACTCAAAGCCATGCCCCGTAGGGTCGTGGCAGGAAAAATAAAGGTATACAGGAAGAAAGCCAATCCAGTAACCCTAGAGGAAAACTGAGATGCCGCAAATTGACTATAACCATGATTAATGAAGTTTCAGAAGCTTATCGCAAAGGCATAATAGAGGAAATTATGTAATTCATAGAGGAATGGGAGGCAAGTATGAACCACCAAGCAGGATCAATGGAAATTGATGCAGATGATTGGTGGATCTTAGTGCCAGATCCAGGGCATACAGGAGGCCGAGTGACCCAATTTAAACACACCTTGTTTCTTTATTAGTCAATGAAGGGGATTTTGGGCAAGGCCTTGGAACAAATAGCTCTGAACATGGCCACTGCAGTGCATGCTTTCCCAAACTATAAGTAGGACTTCCAGAAGCTCCAGTTCCAAATGCAGTAGGATAGGCACCTCCAACACATTGAAAATCACTCGTCTTTCATACTTTCGTTGAATGATCTCCGGGGGTCTAATGCAAAAGACTTGACAATAGTGGAATCTACTTCAGCTGAGGAAGTAGATTAATTAAAATGATGTCTCTTTCTATAACATTTTTTATGCGAATAACTTTTACTTTTCAATGTATATGCAGTTATGCCAGTAGGTAAGTAGATAACAGGATAAGCATAGACATACAGTCTTATATTGGTTGGTTATAAAGACTCAAGACTTATCATTTTTGGATGGCATACCATGTCGTTAGGTGGCCAACATACTTGGTTTCCCATAGGGCAAGCTGATGCCATAGAACTATCTTTAAAACTAGTTGTAACTTGTTGTTAAATGAATAGAAAAAAGAGGTACTACCAAGATTTAAAAAAAAGACAATAAATATTATTTAATAAAAGTCAAACTAACTCATACAATAAAGAAATTTTTGGAAGATGACTAATTAGTTTACGAAAATTCAAATAATAATGGGGTTGTATTCAACTGCAATTGGTTGTTGGCGTGAATGGCCTGACACCATCATGATTGGTAACAACCCTCGCATTTAATTAAATCATAAGGAAATAACATGATATATGATGTCAAGGAAGAAAATTATTGTCAAAAACTATATCATGTATTAAAAAATAAAACACAAATAACTTTTCCCCAATGTATAGAAAAAAAAAGGGAGGAGAAAGAGCTAGGAGAAGATGGGGTTGGTGGTTCTTGACATTTCAGTGACCTTCCTAGTGGAAACATCTTCTTACATACTCTTTCACCAAAAGAGAAGAGGTGTTTTCGGGTTGAGAATGAAGAAGACTGTTTCGTGGAATTAAATGAAGTATCATAACGAAGTAGAGACCCTAAAATTTGTCCATTATTGCATAATAAAGAGGCAAGTCAAATTTAATTGAATGTTTATTTTCCCATTCGATTGTCCAAGGTAAATTTTTTGTTCTTATGCGTGAATCTATTTGTTTGATATATTGTTTTCTTTGTATGTCTAAGATGGAGTTTATATGCATTTTAATGCTTACTTGTGTTTTATTTAGCAATGAGAATTGTTTACCAACCATCATTTGAGGTATTCTTCCATAATACAATCTCCATGGCCATGAGCACTAACTTAACAAATCTTATTTCTCTTTCGTTCATCATTTTAGAGATGGGAAATAAATGGGCATCTAGATCTATTGCAATAGTCAATGGAGTTGTTCAGTTGGTTTCTTTATAATTATTGGTTAATTTGTCTCTCCTATAGTTGGTAATTTCATTCTGGTAGTTGAAATTCATTTGCTAGTTGGTATCTTCTCATTAGGTCATATGCTTTCTTAGGACCATAGTTTACTCATTTTCTAGTTTCCTATCATTCCCCATAGGTCGTACCCTACATTCTAATTGCTAGTTTGGCCATACATTCCATTCAAATTATTGGGTGGGTCATATGGTATAATTTTCTATTACGTAATAGACTATGATCATCAGGGAAAGATCAATAACTATTTTAGTATCTTGAATCTGCCTTCGAGTAGTTAAATTTGATGCGCATTTACTAATTTTTTTTGTATAATTCACTATAACCTACATCCTATTTTAAAATCTACACATCACTCCTAATGGCCACTTAATTTTTCAAATCATCAAATTGATAGATTATTTGAGAATTTACCAACATACATGACTTTGAAGTGTACACAATTTCAATTTCATATCAATTTAGTGCTCAAATAATCACCATAAACTTGAACGCACTCAGTTGGCTTGTGCACATCACGCACTTATTGATTGAAACTTTTTAAGCTCTCGTTCTTTAGTCTTGTAGAATGGGCAGGCATCAAATTAATGTGTCATTTTCATTTTCGGTCGTTTGTGGTGGAGATAAAATTAACGTGTCGCTATCAACCAGCTACTAGGAATAGACCTGTGTGGGATGCGCACATCAGGCAGTGTATGAACGAAACCTTTTAAGCTCTCGCCATCTACTACTACTTGAGGCTCCAAGATCGATCCTCGAAAGTCATATGGGCGAAGGGCCGCGACAATATTCAAAACAGCACGGAAAAGAAAATGATTCACATTATTCATCAATGATTCTTGTTTTTCCTGCCTCATCCTCACAACTACATCTCTAAAATACATTCCAACGTTGTCGCTTGTACAGCCATGACACATTGATATTAATTTATATAGTTTTGGATGATATAAAGAAAAACAAACCGTCAATATATTTTGCAAATTAAAATTATTAAGTTTTAAATATATATAATTTCACTACAGAGTTTTTTAGATTTTTAAAACTTTAGTGTAACCATTAATAGTGGTAGGGGACGTGCGCATGATATTAGTTTTGATCATATAAAGAAGAGCAGACAGTTCATATATTTTGCAAAATAAGATTACAAGTTTTTAATATACATAATTTCACTACAGCTTAAATAAGATTACATGTTTTTAATATACACAATTTCACTACAGCTTAATATTAAAAGAAAAAAATCAAGTTTTTAAAAATATTTAAAATAAAGTTAGTGTAACACTTAATAAAGGCAATCCCATCCTAACTATGTAAGTAAGGGGTGGCTTTTCATCAGAGGCCAGTATGACATGACAATATGTTTTTTCAAGGTTCTAATTAAGACATTCATTTTATATATGATGTGACCATAATCTAATTCCTGGAAGGCTTCACTGATATTTATTACTCAACTCTTTCAATTGTGAGAAAATATATTTTAGTGGATTTTCAGTTGGATTTCATAAGTGATAGTATAGATCTCATGGATTCAGTTGGGTAGTGGAGTTCTATCAATGGTTTAGCATTCAACGGGCATTTAGCCAAGATTTCACACATAGTGAAGGGATACAAATAGCACCACCTTGTTCGAAGTGGAGAAAACCTATGTTTCCCCACTCAACAAACTCTTGTTCTCAAACCCTTGGTTTTTCTTTAGTCCATGCTTTCTGAAGCATGTGTTTGGATCCTCATTTTCAACCTGGCGCAATGGATTTTTAGTGAGTTTTGTGGGATGAATGACTTGAAGAATATGTTGAAAACATTGGTAAAGCTTGGTTGTTTCATTATCCCATTTTGTTGTTGGTGTCCTCCCTCTCACCACCTTAATTCTCTCGGTGGTTGAATCTCAACTCCGAAAAGTAATCCTCCATCCCTTCAACTAGTGTGAGCTAGAAGCAAATCATATCCCTCCAAGAGAGCTTCCTCCAAATCCCAACAGTTTAGAAGAGCTTAGGTATGATTTGTTTTTTTGGTTGTTTGTGGTCACTTCCATTCATGGCTTGTTCCAAACATTGTCACTATGATTGTTATAGATTTAGAGGTAGCTTAGGTTTTGGATGATATTTGTGGCCCTATGGGGTAAAGATTTTTCCACTCCACATTTTCAGTGTTTCTCACTCTTGCCACAACCCTCTCCTTCTTTTCATATTTAGCCATGCCTAAGCAAAGAGTGAGAGTGTAACATGAGCAACATATTATGAAGAAAGAGGTTTCTCCAGATCTTATACTCAAGTTGAATAATCAACCACTAATTCAGGTCACATGAGTGGCCAATATAATCAATATATGTAGATAATGGACATCTACTAACATATCAAATTTCTCTTGGGGATGGTGCTTGTAGATAGAATGAAATAAAGTAAGAAATTATCTTGACTCAAAATCAAATGCAATGACATTTGGTTGCAATGGACCACAAGCTTGCGAGAATTGAAAGACTAGTGGCCATTCCTCCTAATCTTAGTTGCTCCCCAAGAAGCAATAAGGAGCCCATCCCTACTAAAGCAACCGGTTTAGAGAAATAAGAATGCATGTTCATGTGCTTAGTTCTTTCTATGTTTTATTGTTTTAGTTTTTAGGATGAGAAGGGCCCTTGTGGCTAAACAATTAGATTTTATACTTTTTTAGATCTATAAACTATCTCTTATCATTTGTGATTTTGAATCAATTGATCTTTTGTATCTAATCTGATTTCCCTTGCGATAGGTCGACACCTACTTCAACAATTGTGCATGTAAATCTTTGAAATCAAGCAATATAACATTCAATTCACAAAAAAAATAAAAATATATTAATACTAAATAATTATGAAAATAATTAGATCAAGACGGAATCCATGTATAATATTTCAATATTTATGATGTAATCATTCTAATAATGATAAAGAAAAATGAGTAATAAAGAAGTAAATAATGAGTTGGGTATTTAACACTCAAAGCTATATGTAATAAAAATAAGAAATGTCTATGTTTTAATAGTCAAAATAATAACACGATTTGGTTTGTTGATAATAGAACGCATGTTTACAATACATTTATTATTAAATTTACTTTCCCTCTAAATATTTTGTCTCATTAATGACTGTTATTCAACACTTCAAATATATATATATAATTATATATATTATATATATTATATAATATATATATATATATATATATATTATATATATATATATATATATATATATATATAATGAGTAATATACTATATATATATAGAGAGAGAGAGAGAGAGTGTGTGTGTGTTATTACGCCGTAAGGCGTTTCCCTATGAAAACAACTTTCCTCATTGCTTACCTGTCATTTTGTGCACCACAGGATTAGATGTTAGACGATTAAACCAATCCCAACCATCAGATCAATTGCTAGGGGAAGAGACACGGGCGGAGCAAGGCGTACTAGAATGCCAGACCCTGGTATTTTGAAGGATGTAGAGACTGGGTCGACGGATGGTAGGAGACGAGATTGATTACAGCGTCATTCCCGTAACCTTGCAACCGGCAATCGAAGTGGAGAAGTGAAGTGGTCCCAGGCTTTGTAATGCAGGCTTTCATCAACACGGCCCTGGGAAGAATTTCACCTGCGTAGTTCTCCTCCGAAGAATTGGAATCAAGAAATGCAGTTATGGCGATTTCCTCCTGCTCATATAATCTCCGCAAAACCACGTCCTGCGAGTTGGGCACGTCCCAATCCAAAACAAAGGGCCCTAATAACCTCCTATCGGCCGCCTCTTCCTGCGTTCATTCATCCACCAAAGCCTGCTCACAAATCAATCTATAATAGATATTCAGGGGGTTTTCTCTCTATGTTGGGGTATGTAAACTACACTTACCCATCCAATCTGACATCTCTTTGCGGTGCTCGGTCCGATCACTGGAGTACCTAATCAAGGATGGTATATGCGAGGTGCTGACAACCGGTTGTCAAATGATGATCCATGGACATATACAGCTCAAATATCTGATGGTTCAGTTCCCAATTCAAGAATAGTTGTTCCGTGGCGCCGTCCACAAAGCCTATGCATGCAAGTTGCTGGGGCAAATTCTAGTCTTGCACAGGAATCCGTGTCTTCTTTGAGGCCTGGACAAAGCAATAATTTTTCTCAGCTGTCTAGGTCTCTTGCTCCTCCACTGGATATGGTTCCCAATCCTGCAGTAGGGTTGCAAGGTCCTCATTACTTAAGATCATTGGTGGAACATCGTGATCAGAATACTAGACCTATTATACGAAGCATTTTATATGTTTCCTTTGAAAGACTCCAAACTCTACAGAACGATGATGGTGGGCATAATAGAATCACGCCTGAGGTTTGTCACTTTTGTCCAAACTTTGAGTTTATCTTCATTTCTTCATTCATATTTTCTTTTCATGTACGCATGCTTTACGGTTATGAGGCTCAAAACTCTAAGCTAAATAACTTTAGCTGGGTGTATGCTTATACATGTGATAACTGAGGATGATGGGCATGATAGAAAAATGCCCAAGGTTTGTTATTTCTTTCCAAACTTTACTCTTCTTTTCTTCGTTCACAGCTTTTCATGTAAACCATCTTTACAGTAAGAGGCTCAAAACTTTAAGTGAAATAACTTAAGCTGGCTGTATGCTTATACATATTTTGACTGATAAAAGAAATTGGCATTTTATTCCTGTCAGCAGGGTCATATTTGCGGAGCAGATGCACAATGTATAGTTGATTTATCTCTTATTTCACGTTTTTTTCAGATATACATTTTATTTTTATAGGCAAAACAAATTGAGGGGCTAAAATATCATAATATAGCCCATAGACATGGTCTTCACCGGACATTTCTGGAGTGAATATCTGGTATGGAAGAATAGTTATATTTTGAATTTAGGTTAACTCATTGAGTTGGGATGAGTTCTGTAGCTTTGTTAGAAGGAATCTGATTCTGTTTGAGCAGTCGAAAGTTTTGGAGTGGAATGAAAAGGGAGTGGAATGATGTCCGTCAAGGTATTTGAAATGAAAAATGAAACCAATTTCATCAATTGGAATCTAAATTAACAGTGTCATTTAATCCTAGGACCTGATATGCACCTTCCAGGTTCGTAAGTATGAACTTGAATACTTCCAGTTCCCACATCTGATGCCTCGGATCTGGACATCATCATTGAGGCCTGCAACACAAATTGTGTTCTAAATATCTAAAGACATGGCATATTTCAAATATTGCACTGTTTAGGCAAAGTAAAGTAAATACTGTGCTATTCAGTAAAAAATGTAATTTCAGACCAACAAAGTTCACTGATCGTTTTTGTTTGTACATAAGTAATGTAATTTATGTAAGTGAGTGGTGTCTTTTAGTAACATAGTTTGGTTGTGGTGTGATTATGCTGGTTGCTCAGCCTTTCTCTCTCTTTGTGCAAAAAAATTGAAAAGAGTTCTCACTAGCAGTATTCTACAACAGGCCTTTCACATTATGCCCATCTAAATTGCCCATCCCTGAGTCAGATATGCCTAAACTCTATGCATTTTAGAGTTATTTCTATGACATAAATACCTCTCTATTTTGTCAACTCACAATGTTGTTAGACATAGTTGTTTATTGTTATCATATGGCATTTTAGAGATGATAAATTTAAACGTTCTATTTTGGATTATTTTGTCAACCATTTTTGGAATCCAGCTATATAATTGTTGGTGATATCACAATTTTTTGTTGCTTAAATTACATCTTTGAATGCATAAATATATTCAACACCCTGAAAACTCCTTGAACACTCAAATTGCAAAGACTCAACAAATTTGTCCATCTTGGAATTATTTCTATGACATAAATATTTCTCTATTTTGTCAACTGACAGTGTTGTTACACATAGTTGTTTATTGTTATCATATGAATTTCAGAAAAAATGAGTCTAAATTACTTTTTGGAATAAATAAATGGATTCAGCTACATGAAAAATCTCTGGAACATTCAAATTGCACAGGTTCAACAACTGAAATCTACAATTCCAACAATTTTCTGAATAGATTTCCGCCAAAATCTAACTGGAATTATTCCAGTGAAAGTTCTAAAATTAGAACATTTAGACCACACTTTTAGGAAAGTTGAGATACATAAAATTGACCACCTTATAGAAATAATATTATGGTTAATATGGAGATCAAAAATCTCATTATGATTTGCTGGCTTTTGTACAGGCTTATCTTCAGAAAATAACTGAAGAAGAGGCCAGGAAATATTTTAATCAGCTTATAGATGATGTAGATTATTGTCATGGTAGAAATGTATACCACAGAGATCTCAATTTCTTATGGTCCACAATTTCTTATGGTGCATCTGCAGTCTTGTTGATTGCATTGAACTTGCAGCTGAGGAAACTACAGGAGATGAGGAGGAAGAAACCCAATTGAGAAAGCTCTTGCACTGTAAGAAATATGATAAGGATTGGCTTCATCCAAAGCTTTTCGAGTGGCAATTTGGAAAACAATATCTTGTTTGTGAGGAGATCGAGAGTTTTTCCAGTCTCTGGGAACAAGATATGAAGGCATTGCAGGGAGCCATGAAGAGCAAGATCATGAGTTCAGAATTAGACAAAAAGGAATATCGAATTGCAGAGTTTCTGTGCAGGAAATTGGAGCTGAAGGACCAACATGAAATTTACCAGGCAAAATTCCCTTCCTGCCTGTTCATAGATTCCTGCAAAGACTTGCATGTGAAGAGAAGAATTGGAAGTGGAAGCTTTGGTGAAGTCAAAGAGATTATCTGGATGGGAGAGAATTTTGCAATGAGGCATATGTTTACCAATGTGGAAATATTTCTTCATGAGGTCTCTGCAATGTCTAAGCTTTTGCACCCAATACGCATGCAAGTTGCTGGGGCAAATTCTGGTCTTGCACAGGAATCCGTGTCTTCTTTGAGGCCTGGACAAAGCAATAATTTTTCTCGGCTGTTTGGGTCTCTTGCTCCTCCACTGGATATGGTTCCCAATCCTGCAGCAGGGTTGCAAGGTCCTCATTACTTAAGATCATTGGTTGAACATCGTGATCAGAATACTAGACCTATTATACGAAGCATTTTATATGTTTCCTTTGAAAGACTCCAAACTCTACAGAACGATGATGGTGGGCATAATAGAATCACGCCTGAGGTTTGTCACTTTTGTCCAAACTTTGAGTTTATCTTCATTTCTTCATTCATATTTTCTTTTCATGTACGCATGCTTTACGGTTATGAGGCTCAAAACTCTAAGCTAAATAACTTTAGCTGGGTGTATGCTTATACATGTGATAACTGAGGATGATGGGCATGATAGAAAAATGCCCAAGGTTTGTTATTTCTTTCCAAACTTTACTCTTCTTTTCTTCGTTCACAGCTTTTCATGTAAACCATCTTTACAGTTAAGAGGCTCAATACTTTAAGCGAAATAACTTAAGCTGGCTGTATGCTTATACATATTTTGACTGATAAAAGAAATTGGCATTTTATTCCTGTCAGCAGGGTCATATTTGCGGAGCAGATGCACAATGTATAGCTGATTTATCTCTTATTTCAAGTTTTTTTCAGATATACATTTTATTTTTATAGGCAAAACAAATTGAGGGGCTAAAATATCATAATATAGCCCATAGACATGGTCTTCACCGGACATTTCTGGAGTGAATATCTGGTATGGAAGAATAGTTATATTTTGAATTTAGGTTAACTCATTGAGTTGGGATGAGTTCTGTAGCTTTGTTAGAAGGAATCTGATTCCGTTTGAGCAGTCGAAAGTTTTGGAGTGGAATGAAAAGGGAGTGGAATGATGTCCGTCAAGGTATTTGAAATGAAAAATGAAACCAATTTCATCAATTGGAATCTAAATTAACAGTGTCATTTAATCCTGGGGCCTGATATGCACCTTCCAGGTTCGTAAGTATGAAGTTGAATACTTCCAGTTCCCACATCTGATGCCTCGGATCTGGACATCATCATTGAGGCCTGCAACACAAATGGTGTTCTAAATATCTAAAGACATGGCATATTTCAAATATTGCACTGTTTCGTAGGCAAAGTAAAGTAAATGTTGTGCTATTCAGTAAAAAAAGTAATTTCAGACCAACAAAGTTCACTGATCGTTTTTGTTTGTACATAAGTAATGTAATTTCTATAAGTGAGTGGTGTCTTTTAGTAACATAGTTTGGTTGTGGTGTGATTATGCTGGTTGCTCAGCCTTTCTCTCTCTTTGTGCAAAAAAAATGAAAAGAGTTCTCACTAGCAGTATTCTACAACAGGCCTTTCACATTATGCCCATCTAAATTGCCCATCCCTGAGTCAGATATGCCTAAAATCTGTGCATTTTAGAGTTATTTCTATGACATAAATACCTCTCTATTTTGTCAACTGACAATGCTGTTAGACATAGTTGTTTATTGTTATCATATGGCATTTTAGAGATGATAAATTTAAACGTTCTATTTTGGATTATTTTGTCAACCATTTTTGGAATCCAGCTATATAATTGTTGGTGATATCACAATTTTTTGTTGCTTAAATTACATCTTTGAATGCATAAATATATTCAACACCCTGAAAACTCCTTGAACACTCAAATTGCAAAGACTCAACAAATTTTTCCATCTTGGAATTATTTCTATGACATAAATATTTCTCTATTTTGTCAACTGATAGTGTTGTTACACAGTTGTTTATTGTTATCATATGAATTTCAGAAAAAATGTGTCTAAATTACTTTTTGGGATAAATAAATGGATTCAGCTACATGAAAAATCTCTGGAACATTCAAATTGCACAGGTTCAACAACTGAAATCTACAATTCCAACAATTTTCTGAATAGATTTCCGCCAAAATCTAACTGGAATTATTCCAGTGAAAGTTCTAAAATTAGAACATTTAGACCACACTTCTAGGAAAGTTGAGATACATAAATTTGACCACCTTATAGAAATAATATTATGGTTAATATGGAGATCAAAAATCTCATTATGATTTGTTGGCTTTTGTACAGGCTTATCTTCAGAAAATAACTGAAGAAGAGGCCAGGAAATATTTTCATCAGCTTATAGATGTTGTAGATTATTGTCATGGTAGAAATGTATACCACAGAGATCTCAATTTCTTATGGTCCACAATTTCTTATGGTGCATCTGCAGTCTTGTTGATTGCATTGAACTTGCAGCTGAGGAAACTACAGGAGATGAGGAGGAAGAAACCCAATTGAGAAAGCTCTTGCACTGCAAGAAATATGATAAGGATTGGCTTCATCCAAAGCTTTTCGAGTGGCAATTTGGAAAACAATATCTTGTTTGTGAGGAGATCAAGAGTTTTTCCAGTCTCTAGGAACAAGATATGAAGGCATTGCAGGGAGCCATGAAGAGCAAGATCATGAGTGCAGAATTAGACAAAAAGGAATATCGAATTGCAGAGTTTCTGTGCAGGAAATTGGAGCTGAACGACCAACATGAAATTTACCAGGAAAAATTCCCTTCCTGCCTGTTCATAGATTCCTGCAAAGACTTGCATGTGAAGAGAAGAATTGGAAGTGGAAGCTTTGGTGAAGTCAAAGAGATTATCTAGATGGGAGAGAATTTTGCAATGAGGCATATGTTTACCAATGTGGAAATATTTCTTCATGAGGTCTCTGCAATGTCTAAGCTTTTGCACCCAAATCTTTTGCAGCCATTAAGCTCGTTTGTAGATAAAGACAGAAGTGAGTGTTGTCTGGTGACAGAATTGATGCATGAGGATCTTCGTAGCTTCATCAACGAGAATTCTTCTCCTCGCAAGAAAATCATATTTTCACTTCCAAGGGCAATAGATATTATGCTTCAAATAGCCAGAGGAGTGGAGCATTTGCATGACCATGGTATCATTCATGGGGCCTTAAAATCATCAAATGTACTGGTCAAGGTAAGACCAATTGAAGGCCAAATCCATCTGAAAATTTCAGACTTCGGGCTCATTAAATCAAATCTATTGAGTTCAAAATACTCATCTAGTCCAGGAGATACCCCTTCCTGTTGGTGGCGCGCACCAGAAGTTCAGAGCATTAGGCCTGAAGATGAAGCAGGGGCCAGGGTTTACCCTACCAAATATACAGATAAAGCAGATGTCTACAGTTTTGGCATGGTCTGCTATGAGATTTTGATAGGGAAGATACCAAACATGATGAAAAAACAATAAGCCAATCATTAAATCACTTGTATAGTGCTTTATATTTACCATACATACAATGCCTAGCTCAACAACCTAAATGTGCATTAAACACCTTACGTAGAGAAATATGTGTTAGTGTCCATTTTCCATGCACGCAGTGCACATTCGGATTCGGGGTAACCCCAAGATATAATGCATCTTTGCATCAATCACCCAGTTTCCATTTTCAATCCACTCAATCCATAATGCACCCGTATTTACACAGGCATTCAGAGTTTCTGAATCATACTATCCAACCCAGTGTAGATTGCACCTCCCTCTGTTAGTGGAAGAACAGTTTTAATTCTCCTCCGTTTTGAGGATATTCCGTGGTTGTTTTTTGGTGTATTTTAACATTAGTATTTGTGGTGTAGGATGGTGCGCAGCGGGTGCCGATCATTACGAGCCATTGATTGCCTGTGCAGCCCCAGTAGCCTCACAAGATAATGCTGCAATTGTTTTGTGATCAATGAATGTTGAGAGTGAGATTTCAGTTTTGCAGGAAGAGAATGAGCATCCAAAAGATTGTTGGGTGTTATTATTGTTGTTGGCAAGGTTATTTACAGGAAAGATTTTGTTTGTATCGAAGCAAATCCCATTTGTTCATTTGCTGATGTGGAGAGTTTTTGTCATCCTTCCTTTCTTCTTCGTTTTTCATTGCTCATTGCCTTGTGAGACCCTGTCCATCTAAAGCATATTTTCTCATTTTTTCAACAATTCTTTTGATAGCATCCACATTGTTATACTCCTCTGGGATTGAAAATAGCAGAGGTTTTATTTTGTGGAATCTTTCCAAGTGTGTTTAGTCCCAAAATTATGGGATGGCCTATTCGCCTGAGCACATCAAAGAAGTTATGCATGGAGCACTTTTTCTTTTTTCCTGGGGGCTCATAATGGAGGGAGGTGTTACTTGAACAGAATGAAAATTGTTATTGTACATTTCTTTTAGTGGGTTTTGTGATCAATGAATGTTGAGAGTGAGATTTAGATAAGCATATGTTATAATCTATTTCTTTCCTGATAAAGATTATAATTTATAATGATGCCCAGCCTCAATTTTTTTTCCATGTGATGGACATACACGTCACAGATCTCATCAAATCAGGATGTAAAAACATTTCAGCTCTCCATGTAATTATTTCAATGATATCAATCCAAATAACAGGGCACTCACAATAAGGCCATATTAACATGTCAATTAAGAAGTGCTGCTACAACAGAAAAATTACCTGTGCCTTTCATGAATAGGAAAAAGGGAGGACTAGACACCTGGCCCCTTGGACTATGCGGAAGAAAAAACAAACAGTTTTCCTCTCCTACCATGGCATCAGATCCATGAGCCTGAAGCTGTTACAAGTAAAGAGAGGCAAAAAAAATAACATGTTCAATCTCCTCCAAGTTAAGTGCCTTAAGGAAATCAGAGTGCACACAAGATGAAGTAGAAATTGTTGCACATACCACAAATATTTCTCTTTCGAACTCTGAGGCCAGACTCTCAATGGCAATATCATCTCCAAACGCAGCAGCCAATCTGAAGGTGTCTGATTTTGGACTGAGTATCTTGCACCAGGTTTTGTATTTGCATAATGCTTTTGTACCGACCATGAGTTCTTAAAGGTTTAACGTTTCAAAATCACAGTCACCTATTTAAACTACCGGAAACCCTGTTCACCCACCTAAACTACCTGTAACTAAAAAAAAACAGAGAATAGTATGCTTATCACATGGGGAAAAAGAGCGACCAGTTGATATGCAACTCAAAACTTCAATTCAGATTTAGATAGAAAAATTCGGTCCAGGCATAAATACCTCTCTATTTTGTCAACTGACAGTGCTGTTAGACATAGTTGTTTATTGTTATCATATGGCATTTTAGAGATGATAAGTTTAAACGTTCTATCTTGGACTATTTTGTCAACCATTTTTGGAATCCGGCTATATAATTGTTGGTGATATCACAATTTTTTGTTGCTTAAATTACATCTTTGAATGCATAAATATATGGATGGCACCATGTGGATGCACCATCCTAGAACCCATAAAATGAAACAACTGTTGGGAAATCCAGACCTATTTGACAACTTGAATTCGGTGAGTACTCAATCCATGATGATCATATGTGGAAATTAGGGCTGAAAAGGTAAGATGGATTCATGGCGTTTTATGAAATTTTCATTTCATACTCTGTACTTCAAGACTGGATTATGGCATTTCTTTTTCCCTTTACTTTTATGCTCTGTGCAGGCTGAGTCATAATTAAATTCTTGGCAGAATATTTTGAATGGTTACCTGGAATTAGTTTTTGCTATGTTTATTTGCAGGTCCACTGCAATTTCACAGTCTCTGCCCTTGCTGATTTCCATTATGCTGTGTACATTTCTCTGCCCACCAGTTTACATCTTGAATGGGCTCTCAAGTCTGCCCAGAAAAAGAAACACATCCTTCTTGAGAAGCCCCCTGCCTTGTCTGTACAGGATCTGGACATCATCATTGAGGCCTGCAACACAAATGGTGTTCAACTTATGGATGGCACCATATCAAGATTATGGCATTTCTTTTTCCCTTTACTTTTATGCTCTGTGCTCTCATCTGAGTGTGCGAAGAGAGAGTGTTTTGGTTTTGTTGATTATGATGCTAAGATGGCAAGAGATTCATCCATGATATTATTTTGGTTGGTGGGAATTCTCAAATCACAACAATTGTTGCAGGGCTTCTTTAAGGGGAATGATCTTTACAAAAGAATTAAAACCGATGAGGTTGTTGCTTATGGAGTTGCAATGCAATATGTCACTCTAAGTGGAGGAGGCAATGGATGTACAAGACCTGTTACTTCTTGATGTTGCTCCTCTTTCGCTTGGTCACAATACAACCGGAAGTGTTATGAACGTTTTTATTCCCAGAAACACAACCATTCCTTCAAAGAAGAAATAGGTCTTTCCTACATACTCAATTGACAATCTTGGTGTTCTCATCTGAGTGTATGAAGAGAGAGTGTTTTGGTTTTTTTGATTATCCTACTGCCACAAACTCAAGGAAGAAACACGGTATTATTTCCCAAATATTTTTGCAGACTGTCTGATGTATGACCTTGACATAACTAAGGTTCCCATATCTTTAATTTCCAGATGCACATCATATGTGGTGGGCTTCAAGCTAGAATTCATGGAGGTATGCCTATAATAGGGCAACATGTAGCTGGTGAAGTAACCTGTATAGGATTTCACGGTAATAGTACGATGCTACTGTTTCCATCCCCAAAATTTTTAACACCTCCTTGGGCAACATAGTGGAAACACGGGAGGAAATGCCTCAGATGAAGAAAATGCCTCAGATATGCCAATTTTTTACTTACCTAGCTAAATTTTAAACTTCAATTTTTCAATATGATATTTCTATTTTAGCATTTTAGTTTACTGTAGCCTTATCGAAAACGAAAGAAACTGTAAATATAGCAAATCTCATCCTATTCCTCAACAACAACATATCCATAAAACTTGCCAACCCTTGACAAAGAGCAAAGCCCAAGGTGGGAATTTTCAAAGTACAACAATGGTTGCAAGACTTCTTTAATGAGAATCAGATCTGCAAAAGCATTAACCCCAATGAGGCAGTTGCCTACGAAGCTGCATAGCAATGTAGGCCAATTTTACTTTCAGTTTTGGGTAGCAAAACATAAAAAAGAGTAATGAAGATTATTCAGTTCGCAGTCTAAGATAGACTACATTAACCACCAACTTATACGGGTATTTGTGCATGGATTTCAGATTTGAGAATGAAGTCACTCCTGAGTGTGACCTATGCTCAGCGAGATCATATATGTCGAAAATTATGTGTGAATGGATTGAACCATTGAATTAGATTTTGGTCTTGATAAACTGCTTGGCATGAGCATCGAAATGTTGTTGTTGAGGAGGTCTTCTTCATCCACTGCTCAGACAACCACATATATTGATTCATTATATGGAGGCATGGGCTTTTATTCAGCAATAATTAAAGCTAGGTCTGAAGAGCTGAAAATAAATCTATTTGCAAAGTGCATGGAGCCTATAGAAAAGTGTTTGACATGCTAAGATGGTAAGAGATTCATCCATGATATGATATTGTTTTGGTTAGTGGGAATTCTCGAATCACAACAGTTGTTGCAGGACTTCTTTGATGGGAATGAGCTCTGCAAAAGCATTAACAATGATTAGGTTGCTTACGGAGTTGCATTGCAAGTTTCCATTCTAAGAGGAGGCAATGGGTGTTTCTTGTTCAATTCTTTTGAAGTAAATTTGTTTCAATAGTTTAGTTATTTTGAGAGCTAATCCTTGAAATAATTGAAGAAACCACAAAAGAGAAACTCTAAACATACATGTTTCCTATCATGTTGGAAACTCT
>APFE031756425.1:18015-28021 GCA_000404065.3 Pinus taeda | reverse complement strand
ACATTGTGCCACAACATAGTGAGCAGATTCAAGTGCTTTACCTTTGTCTGTATCATCAGTTTTACCTTTCTGTTGGTTTCTTTGCTGCTCAATTTTGTCCCATGGTAGCTTGCATGTAGAGGCATCATGTGATCCATTTCTTTTACAGCGAATGTAGTGCAAATCTTCAATTTCTCCTTGAGAGTCTCTGCCCCCCTGCCTCTAAAATCTCTTCCACCTCTTCCTTTGGAAGAATCTTGAGCAAGATTATTTTCTCTGTGTGCAAGAAGAGTTGTCTTCTTTTCCAAACCCTTCACTTTTTCAACAAACTTCTCCGTCATAAAAATTTGAACTAAGCCCAAAAATAATTACAGTATTCGTAGCAAAAAAATAATAATAATTTGCTATGACTTTCCAGAAAATGAAATCAACTGCAATCATGCAATATATATTTCACATATTATACTATGGCATGTCATCATAAAACAAACCACATATCTTTCATTATCATTCAGTTGGAACTGTAGTGACTCCTTGTCATTCTTTACCAATTCTGTGCCACGTCTCTCCAAAACACTACAGAACTCAGTCTGGGCAGCGTTCAAGATTGTAATACACCAAGACTGTAATGCAGCTTAAATACAACAGATCTTTTTTAATATATATATATAGCCAGCGTCCAAAACAGTCAACGCATGGAGCAGCGTACAGTTCAACGCGTGTATTAAAATGATGTATATACCAGCAGCGTATCACAAAATTAGGGAGCATATATACCAGCAGCGTACCAAATTAGGCAGAGACCAGCTTGAATATAATGCTAAAAACTTCAATACATGCACAAAGTGGGGCAGCATTCAATATATATGCAGCTTTCACCAGGACAGCGTTCCAACAAAGGTACTTTTGCATCTTCTCACAATCAAAAACACAGCAACAACGGTCAATTAATGTAGTACCATGAGCATAAGGCGTAGTTGACATTCTCCAACAAAACCTCTCCTTTCCAGAGGCTGATCCGAAACTGGTCCTTGTGAATATCTTTCACATAGTTTCCGAGGTAGCCTATCAATAATTGATGGACCAAACCCTCGAACATTTTCGAATATATCTTAATTCTGTCTAAATCCGGCCTGCAACAATGAGGTCAAGACACAAGTGCAATCAATGAAGAAGCAGAATCAGAGTGAGAGTAGGGCCTTCTACGGTTGAAATTCTCGAGCATGATTGTTTTGGAGATTGGGTGGCAACGTGACATTATCAGCTTAATAGAAAAAGGCATCATCAAAAAAATTTCTCGCTTCAAAATGTTTCATGGTGCCTCCACGCATGAGCTCTGAACCTCTGCGCTAAGGTAGTGAAACAGTGCGTTATCAAAGGTGAGGTCGTGGGTTTACCCGCATGGCCCAGTGGTAACACGAATTGGGTATCCTTCTTCCGCCCCTCAGACAAGAACCGACAGACCAGATACGGTTTTGTGAATATCAAAAACGCAAAGGCAAGCTCCTTTGGATGGCAGAGGTGGAGAATTGCAGTGGCAGCCACTATGGTGGTAGCATGATAGTTGTGTAAACAGTGACTGAGAATAATATCTACAGCGAAAATGTCGGAACCTGAATTATATGGACAGCGAATTATAGAGAAGCATACAGGCATTGCTTGGAGCAGGTCATTCAGGTGGGCAAACATTCAGGCTACACAAATAGTAATTGGGACAGACATTAGACAGGGAAAATGGCAGTATGGAAAGCGCTTTTGAATGGAGAGCAGAGGAGCATAATAGGAAGTTACAAAGCACATAAAAGCTAAAAAAAGGAGATGGCTCTGATACCATGTCAGGCCAATTATTAACTCCACAAAGCAAAAACTAATTCGTATATTATTCCACAAGGTAGGTCTTCATTATATACATGAGGGAGAGACTGTTCAGTTCATCTACCGATAACTGTTCATATTTCTAATTTATTTATTTACATAAATTCACCCAATCACAAGGATTAGGTGTCAACAGTCAATAGAAATAATATGAAACATAAATGTTATGATTCCTTTTCTCATATAAGATGTTATGCGTGTAATAAGTATAGGAAAGTAGCAAAAGAATGCAGGAACAAATATATGGGTCACCCCAGACAACATGGCAAGCAGTCAAATAAGAATATTGATGTCAAAAGACCTGAAAAACATGGATCCACCAACATTTCTCATAATAAACAGAAAGAAGAAGAAAAGATAAGGTGTGGTCTTTCTCTCTTCTCATTTGAAGAAGAAGAGGAATGATACATAGATAGCGGATGCTCTCATCACAGGATTGAAGATAAGAGTAAGATGGATTATCTCAAGAAAAGCCAATATGGTAAGGTTATTCTTGGAAATATTTCTCCAACAAAAGTTTTGGGAAAGGTTAGAGCTAGAATTAATAAACATAGAGTATTTGATACTTTATTAGTTAAAGAGATAAATCAGAATATTCTAAGTGTATGTAAAATGGTAAATAAAGGAAACATAATTGTGTTTACCTCAACCAAGTGCAAGGTTATGAATGCAGAAACTAGAAAAGTCATAGCAAGAGGATATAGAAACCCAGACAAATTATATGTGCTTGAAGAATAGAATTCTCGCAGATATAAAGAGGATTCGGATTCAGAGTAAAAGAATATGGTGCCCATTGCAGTCCATTATTCATAAAATTATACTTCTCACATTGATTGCAAAAGTGATGTGAGGTGCATGACCTCATAAGAGCAGAAAATGATTATGAGGTCCTTGGGATCAGTGATGCATAATCTCAAGGGGAGTTGTGGTTATAAAATTCTAGTAATTTACTTTTTGTACACGCATCTTGTGCAGGCACATCATGTGTATATGTGAGTTTTGATGTGAACAGTCATGTATGTTTTTCTATGATGAAGAAATAGTGGGACAGACTTGGGAAAAGGCTTTGATATCCTTCAGACAATTATTATTTGGTTTTCGTATTCTGATTATTGATGATTACAGTATTTTGATGTTATTTATAAGTGGTTTTGTCTTTTTATAAGTTGTTGATTCCTTGATGGATAACCTATTGATCAAGATACTTTGATGTCCTTACCAATATATGAGATGATATGATCATATATGATAATGAACAGTTGGCACAAGTTTAGGGGGAGTATTTTCTATGCTTCTAATATTGCATTGTTGACATTATGTTTACTTGAGAATTTATTGTTACATAATGATGCTTATATTAATTGTGCTCATGTTGTTAAAGTTTTTGAATGATGCATCATGATTTTCTTTGGTTATGGGTTGTCTTCATGGATTATTACTTAAGTTGCATATTGATGAAGTGGTATTGGTGTGATATTTCTTCTCACATAAAGAAAATGGGCCAAGAGAATGATGTTAATGTAGGTTTTGTGAAGACATGTGCTAAATGATACTTAGATACATGGCATCCTTAGTCACATATCAATGATGTTAAGGAATGATGCTACTTTTCCCTATGATGATATGCTTGGTTCTCACATATTTCGGTTGAAGCATGAAAAGATATTTTGCTTTGATGAACATTGATTGAGGTTATTCCTACAAAGGGAAAGAGCAAGTTGACTTTGATAAGGTCAAGAGGATGAGTTTATAGTTGATCTCTATGGAAACATATTATGTTGTTGATTTTTCATACTTGGTCATCAATTGATGATATTGAAGCTAAATTGTCTTATCTTGCAAAATTGATGATGAAAAATGTGCATGTTGTTGTTCATGTTTCTGTTGTCATATGCTTATGGTGTAAATCCTATATGGTGTATGATAGCTTCTGATGACTATCATGGTCTCATTAAGGTCCTTTGGTCTTGGTTATAAGTTTCATATATGTCTCTTGATTTAAAGGTCATGTAAAGACCTATGATACAATTGTAATATTCAGTCATGGTTGAAATATTGAGGTCAAACCTATTATGAAGTAATCCCATTTTGGGTGGTTGATGTAATAATGAAGTCAAATATGTAACCCCACTGTGACTGGGTCATTGATGTAAGTTTGAGTCCTTGGTAATAGGAAAAGTAATATTCAATTGAGCCATAGAGTCATGTACTTCATTGAACATCCTTCAGAAGTTTCAGCATGTGCTCAGAGGGATCATGGTCAATATTCAATGTTCATACTCAGTAGATCAGATCTATAGTGCTCATATCAACAAAGGGAAAGAAGCCTTCATTCAACATTGATCAGCACCTTTCCCTTGATGTCAAAGGGGGAGAGTAACTGGGTGTTTGAAAATCTTGGTACTTAGCTTGATGTGTTTTACAAGTATTTACAGGTTGTGGTGACCAAACACCAAAGTAGTTGTCATTAAGTCCAAAGGGGGAGATTGTTGGCATTATGACTAATGTGTTATCCTTGATGGAAGCCTACTTGATTAGTTGTCTTTTGATGGCAACCTACTTAATGAAGATGTCAATAGGATGTGCCTACATGTGACAAAGAATTTGGTCAAAGGCATAGTAGTTCAGAGACAGAGGAATGATAAAGATGAATTTTGAAGAAGTATACATTGGTTCTATGAACCAAATCCACGTACACACATGGGTATGAAGAAGAAAATACGCGTACATTTTTCATGCCATGGTATTCTAAATACCAAGAGTCTTTACCATAATATTAACCCATGGCATTAAGCCCAACAACGGATATTTGATCCTGTCAAAGAATACCATCGGTATTAGTGTGGTTTTGACTTCTAGTATTGGAGAAGGGCTATGCTATATAAGGAAATGAAGATCAAAGTGTTTAGTGTGAAAGTAATGAATATTTCATGAATAGTTAGATCTTAATCATGTGTGAATAATGGGATATTAATGAATTGTTTGATCTGAAACTAAGTATGCACCCGGGAATTTGATGATGGATCAGATCCACTAGATTTCAAATGATTTTATCAATTAATTTGTAATATTTATGTTTGACGCATGTTTTGTTATGTATGCCGAGAGATGGGTTTATCTGAAGGCCTAATGTGCAGTGAAGCCTTAAGTCAATAATTTCATATCTGTATGCATGTTTGATAACTTGAAAGGCACATACATACAAGGGTTTAATGTTGGTAAGTCATGTATTGATTCTGATCTATACGCGGGTTTGATTCTTGAAAAGCAAATATACATGTGGAAGTGTTTTATGGAAAGCGCATATATAAGCTAGGGTTTTATTAATAAGATGTCTAATCAGTCTAATTAGTCTTGTTGTGTTTATGTTGTCTTTCAATGAAGTCTTACTTAATGATATGGGTTTAACAGTGATGATTGAAGTTAATTTGTTTGATTGAAGAATGATGATGTTTCTAGTTGTATGTGATTGAAGATTTGTGATGGTTCTGTGATTATTTCAGAGTAATTCAATAGTTCAGGGTGTAACTCAGTGTTTGTTTTAGAATGACAGTGATTCAATTTCAAGGTTCAATGTTTTGAGATCTGTATGCGGATATGCTTCAAGGAAGTCATGTATACACGTGGATTTTGCTAAAGTAAAGTAGTGTATATATTCTTACATTTTATTGATCAGTGTTTTAAGTTGGTTCAGTTAGTTGATGCAGTGTTTGGGTTTAGTATTGGTAGTATGGTTGCAATGATCTAACTGCTTTGGTTGTTTGAGAATAATTTGATTGATTTGGGTCTCAGTTGGCTCAATGATTGGTTGATTCAGTTGGTACAATGATTGAGTGATTTGTTACAGTGATCAGTTTTAGTTTTGATATTTGGTATTGGGCTTAAATGATGATAATGGGTCCAGTTTGAAAATTTGATGAAAAGTGGCCTACAAGTTGTGATGTTTTATAACAGGTGGATCCAGTGTGAAAATTTATGAAATGTGGTTCACATTGTGCTGATGGTTAAATCCTTCAATAAGGGATTCAAAGCTTCCTTCCAGTGGTAGCTTGTAAATCATATCATGGGTAGGAGCTCTCCTCTGGTGGGTGTCGGAAAACAAGATAAAGGGGGTGGAGCTCCCTTCTAATGGGTGTTAGAGAACGAGAGAAGGTTGTAGCCTTCTGCAGGTGGGTGCATGTGTGATAGTATGAGCCTAAGCTAGTAGAATATTGTAATATGTTTTTTTTATAATAAAAGATAAAGGCAGAGATGACAACAGTTGTGGTTTTTTCCCACATTGGGTTTCCACCTAAAAATCTTGGTGTTCATATGTGTTAATGTGTTGCTTATGTGCGATGGTTTATTCCGTTCTTACTGTGTAAGGTTACTATTTAATTAATGCCTAATCAAGTACTCATAAGCTTGTTCAAGTTAAACTGATGATGGATTAATTGAAAAGAATAGTTAACTGGATATATGCTAGTTGTCTTTATAACAGTCGCATATATATGCAGGTTTATTTTAGTAATGTCACGTAAAGAAATATGAGTAAGAAAAGAAAAGTTTAAGTGATTTTTAAATACTTATTCACACCATCTCCCCCACACCCCTCCCCCCCACAATCCCCGCCCCCCTTCTTAGTATTTTTCCAACAATTTGTATAAGAATTATTAGTATACATATGAGTATGTATATGCTCACAACATACCCACACCTCACATGGATACATTAGTATTATATGGTTAGTCTTAAGTTTGATTAATAATTAAGCTTAGGTTAGTATTAATCTTACTTCATAGTTAAGTTTTATTAGTGCTTATTTAAATAATAAACCATTAATCGATATCAATAAATAATTAATGATTTATAATTATGTCGATAGGCATGTCTATTTTGGAATAGGGCTTCCAAAATTTTAATTTAATTATCAATAATTATTAGATGGATGGTAAGGATTAAACCTCCATAGAATATTTTAGAATATTCTTAGTAGTCTACCCAAATCACAGGTTGAGATATATTTCCAAAACAGTTATATTTTTTTGTCTTTTTAAATAAATTCATTAATTAAAAAAATATCATATAAACAAGTGCCATATGAAATGAGTTATGGATTTTTTGGGCATGTGATATTGATAATCCATGGTATTGTAACAAATCCCATTTATAGATTATTAATTTATATGGCTATGCTAGTTATTATGATTAATTAGGATTCCCACAAATCCATTTTTTATTTGACAGACCTTAAGATAGTATTATTATTTTATTACTTATGTTTAATATGTTTATTATGTTTATTGTTTTAATATTTTTTCTTTATGACCTAAGAAGATCTTATCCCCTCAAATTAATTTCAGAATAAGAAGATATGTGGGGGTGGCTTGAGACAATCAATGAAGGTTGGTGGCCTTAATGAAGGGGAAGGTCATGGGGATTTGGATGGTGGTTAAGAAAAGGGGAGAAGGAGATTTTGGGAGGATTTTTTTCCCTTTTTCTTTGGGGAAACTTGGAGCGGGTAGGAGTAGTGGGTTTTAGTACTTGGGGGTTGAAGAGGTCTTAACAGTCACTGAGAATGGTCAATTCTAGTTTTGGACATTAGAGGGGTGTTGGTACAGGGATCTTGGACACAGTATGGCTCTAGTTTGGACTTGATATTAAAGGGGTAGGGAACCTATAGAGGTCCCATAAGCTAGGAAATTGAGTATTTTTTTTCTAGTTAGTAGGATGGCATATTCGGTCATGTGATCCCAAGATGAACACTACAACCAAACCACCGTAACTAGGTATTTTTCTTGTTATTGTTAAGTTAAATAAAATTTCTTATGAATTATATATATATATATATATATATTTGAAATATGATGCTAATTATATTGATTTTTTTATTTATATTTGTGAGAGATTGTGGAATATTGTTATGGTTTGAGGATCCCACAATGGGACTTTATAACCACCATCATCCAAAATCAATGATGACAACCATGATTGGAAAAACAAAAAATCGATGATGACAATGAAAATGATAAAAATCGATGACAACAGCGAGGATGATGATGAAAATGAAAATGCTAAAAATAAATGACAAAAACAAGAATGATGATGACAATGAAAATACTAAAAATAAATGACCAAAACAAGAATGATGATGACAATGAAAATGCTAAAAATCAATGACAACGATGAAGAAATTGATCCTAATAATGACGATGATGATAATTATGAAAACAATGATTATTATCAGTTTCATCATCAACATCTTTTGTATCATCATTACTTTCCTCCTCATGATCATTTATATATGATGCATATTTTTTCTTTTTTTCTATTAGTTAAAAGTTACCATACTTATGATATAAGCCTATATTGTGGCATCATTTTCACAACCTAAAAAAAATAACACATAAACAGTACTTAGAAAAAGAATACATATAGAGAAAATTCCTTATAGTTTTAAACCATGAAAAACAATATTAATTAAAAATACAAAAGCACACTATAAAATTATGATGAAGAATGACGATGATATGACGAAATTCCAAATTGATTTTTAATTCAGAATCAAGGTTACTTCATTATTAAATGAATGCAATATCAAAAATAGAACAAGGATAGATGGTTAATTCAAAATCAAGTTTAATTTGTTATATAATGAATACAATAGTGAAGATAAACCAAGGATCCATGGTTCTTGATAATAGAAAAGGGTAAAAATGCATGGCTTTAACAAGGAAGTGGGACTTTGCAATTTCAAACTACCATAACACATGTTGCAAGCACAAGAATGGTAGAGATAAAAAATGGTTTTCAAAATTAGAATTTTTCACTTTATAACTATCATAACACATGGTGCAAACACATGAATAATAAAGATAAAAAAATATGTTTTCCAAAACCATAACTTTCACCTATGTAAACCATATTGTAATTCTAAAGTAATTCTCAGAAAATTTTAATCATACATACTATAAAAAAATGATCCCATCCACCTAATTTAGGATTAAATGATAAAAAAAAATGCCCAAGCAAAAAACCTAGAGAAATAATTAATAAAAGTAATTACAATTGATACAACAAAACCATTACCAAAGTGGTTTTCCTTGTCAGACCAGGTAGTAACTCCATAAGGCAAAAATGATTCGACTGTGTCATTCCATCAGGTAGGTATTTGTTATATACATGAGGGAGAGACTGTTCAGTTCATCTCCCGATGACTTTTCATATTTCTAATTTATTTATTTACATAAATTCACCCAATCACAAGGATTAGGTGTCAACATTCCTCCCCTTAATCTGAAGGGATGTTGGTAATTCCAAGCATCATTCTGAATCGTTCAAGCTTTTCTCTTCCAAGCGCTTTAGTGAAGATGTCTGCAATTTGCTCATTTGTGGAACAATGACGAAGATGGATTGTTTTGGCCTCAACATGATGTCGAATCATATGATATTTAGTATTGATGTGCTTCGTTTGATCATGGAACTTTGGGTTCTTGGCCAACTTTATTGCAAAGGTATTGTCAATCATGAGTGGAGTTGATTATACTTGATTTACCTACAAACCTTCACGAATTTTCCTGAGCCACACAATTTCTTTTGTTGCTTCAGTTGCTGCCACGTATTCTGCTTCTGTTGTGGAATCTGCTGAAACTGATTGTTTGTGTGATCTCCAGGAGACATCTCCTGATCCAAGACTCATAGCATATCCTGAATTTGATACCCCAGTTTCTTTGTCTCCATCGAAGTCTGAATCAGAGTATCCAATCAAGCTGAAGTCATCCACCTGTGTATATTTGATTCCAAAGTCTTGAGTTCCCTTCAAGTACCTTATAACTCTTTTTGCAGCAGACCAATGTCCCTCACAAGGCTTTTGCATAAACCTGGAGAGGATTCCAACAGCAAACAAAATGTTTGGTCTGGTAGTAGTGAGGTAGTTGAGACTTCCTACAAGCTGTTTATACTTTGTTGCATCCTCAAATTCTTTTCCTTCAATAGATGTGAGCTTTAAGTTTTGTTCCATTGGAGTATTAAGAGGATTGCACTCTATCATGCCAAACCTGTTCAATAGATCTCCAATGTATTTCTTTTGAGAAACAAATATGGACTTTGGATGTTGGTTACTTCAATGCCAAGATAGTAATGAACATAGCCCAAATCAGTCATTTCAAAACTT
>APFE031756425.1:0-12734 GCA_000404065.3 Pinus taeda | reverse complement strand
TAATAGTTCCTCGTCCAAATTGAACGGGTTACCCTATTTCAAACGATATAAAATCTAATTCAAACTTCCCTTTAAGGAAACCCCAGCCGAACAAAAAAGACGTTATCCCTTATCAGCAGTTTTAACATATTACTAATGCCAATATGAAACAAACGCATTGAATTGTGAAACCCAGACAACCACATAAATATAAAATGCCGACTTTTCTGAAATTAATCAACTTAGTTATTCGTCTACCTATTTCAGCACTGTTTGACATCTGTCTGTTTGTTGTTTTGCGACCTCTGTTATTTTACATTTACAATTATACCGTCACGGAGCGAAGAAGAATGGTATGGTGGCATGCACACATTTCTTGGTTATGTACTAGCTTGTATGGACCTATTATAATCGACCCGAAGAAGCACGTTGTTTATCCATTCCCTAAACCCTACCAAGAATTACCCATTCTCTTTGGTACTAGATTAATTAATTACCATTCTTGTATCAAAATTGTGTGCGGTGTAATTCTTGTATCAAAATTGTGTCTAACGCATATACCATAAATGGGTTCCCTGGGCGCTTCTCTAACTGCTCCACCAAAGGTATATCATCAAATTCCACCTCCAATTATATCCTAATATTCTGTACTAGTCATACTCATATCCATGAGTCTAATTCTGATGTATTATAAATATATTCATATTTACGCATGGGACAGATACATTCAAGCCGAAAGTGATCCCCGGGAAGAACATATCTTCTCCGTGTAATCAATGCTGCTCTCAACGATAAAACTCTTCTTTGCAGTCGCCAATCACACAGTGACTGTCGTGGAAGTCGATGCTCTTTATGTGAAGCCTTTCCAAACGAAAGTGATTCTTATCTCTCATGGCCAAACCACGAACGTACTCTTGAAACCTAAATCGACTCCGCCGCCGTTGAACGCCAGATTTCTAATGGCGGCACGGCCTTATGTTACAGGCAGCAGAACCTTTGATAACTCAACCACATCCACACATTCTTCATGGTTCCATGCAATGATTCTTATTGATAACAAGAAATGGAAGCATACTTTCGTTGCATGTTCTGATGATGTTGAGAGAGATCGACACTATGTGAGTGGTTTGAACACACTGTACATACTGGGTTTCATAAATGCTGCTCTTCTTGGTTTCTTCATGGTTCCATGCAGTGATTCGTATTGAGAGCAAGAAATGGAAGTATACTTTCGTCTTATGCTCTGATGATGCTAAGAGAGATCGACACTGTGCCCGCCATGAGATAATATATGGCCATCAGAGATGGTTGCTGTTAAATCCTGTGGATCAGTTGATTTATGGACAAGCAAATATCTTACTGCCACGTTTCCCTCAGACTCTTTACGAACTACACATACGCTTGACTCCTCCTTTTTGGATGGCGAAGAAATAACTTCACTTGTACTCACAACATAAAAAATTTCGTCGATATACACGACATTATTTCAACGACCATTAAATCCCGATTTGCATGCATGATGCCAAGAAATTCCACTGCTGTCTCCCAAATAAATACCTTCTCCCATACTATTTCCATTTGACATTAACTTGGTGCCACTTACACTGCTGTCTCCCAAATAAATACCTTCTCCCATACTATTTCCATTTGACATTAACTTGGTGCCACTTAGGCATCACAATCTGTTTCTGTCAATTCCAATGCCAAAACATTTCATTATCAACTTAGTTTTTCTGTACTGCATGTATAGATTAAAATTTATTATTGATTTTATTAGCAGTTTTATTGCAAATGCACATAACTTAGAATGGAATTCCAGTTTTCTGTGGGACTTCCATGGAATCCAAATCTGGAAACTTCATGCTTCTTTTCGAAGACAAAAATAGCGTCTTTATTTTCAGAAGGATGTATCTCGAAAAGTACCGGACTTAGAGTAGAACTAACTGATACAAAGTGAATCATCCTCGAGAAGGAACACCTCCCCATTAGTATCAACTTGCATAGCTAACTTAAATTTTGGAAGCGGCATGTCCTCTTTAGATAGATAGTATATTATGGCACTATTATCAGTATCTATCTATGATAGATACGTTTTAGAAAATACATACACATGATTTCAAGTTACGGTCAATGAGCAGAAATGAAATATGATTCAATTACTCAATCATTCATGGGATGAATAACCTTTATGAATACCAAAATTCCTGAGGGAGAAAAAGCATTTTTTCTTAAAGGCTCGTTAAGAATTTAAGGTGATTTTAGAAACTTTTTTGTTATTTTTGTACCGTTGCCTACATTAACTTTCTAAGTCATAATGAAGAACATAGAAATAAATCATAGAAGTGCCACACATCCCATTCTCAACCTAACATGCACCATCAAAAAAGCGACCTACTTAAGTTTGACAGATTAGTGATTCTCTAAATTATTTGAATTAGTTCCTACTTAAGTTTAATAGATTAATGATTCTCTAAATTATTTTCACTTGAACTAATTTGGGGCAAATTTAGAATTCCTGAGCAAAGCCAACACTGTTTGGAAATTTTTGACTGAGGACCATGCATTTCTTTCTAAATGCTTGAGTTTTATGCAAGCTGAAAAGAGTTAAGTATGGATTATTTTCATTAGAGATGAGAGACCACATCCTTTCTTCAATTTCCTACTATATTTATAATGTATAAGGAATATGAAAAACAAGTAAGAATTTGTTTTTTTGGAGCTTTTACAAAAATAATATAGATCAAGTCCATGCCTCACTAATTTGTAAGTCTATTTCTTGGAACTTTTCAGAGAGAACATGACAACGTTCTTGGGCATTATAGTGTCACACCAGTTCATCCTTATTATTTGAGTTGAGCATGTTTGTTTATGAATCCAAAAATATACAATGCTCATTTCTAATGCCACTATTCATCTAGAACCAATACCTCTACTCATTTCTAACATTCATTACAAAACTTGATGAGATCATTAGATACTTAGATTTATTTAAAGTGTTCCGCCTAGTTTATTCATCTAGAACCATGACAGGCTGGCCTAGCCTGCAAATACCAGGATCTTTAAAATTTATTTTCGTAGAAATTATCACCTTTCATTCCTTTGATTCTATTCTGCCTCTGTTCTTTAGGTGCGCCATTGCCATTCAAAGCCACCAAAACCTCAGGTAAGAAGCTACCAGGTTTGCAGATATCGCCTTTACAACTTCAAATCGACAGGGGACGCGGATCCGACAATCAATACGGTATATCTGAGATATAGTATCTCACCTGATACGCTGCTACAAACAACGCAAATACTCTGCCCAACCTTACGCAATCAATTACTGGAAGGTTTAAAATGAATCACTGTCATCATATCCACGCAAGACATCTCATGTGCGCACAGCTGTCTCCACATCGGATTGTCCTCGAACTAATCGATAGAGGATATGGCATTTATAGTCATAAACTGACTCTGGAAGTTAATTCCTGTGCGCGCCAGCACTTATACACAATTTTAGTTCCTGGTTAATGAATCCACGGAATTTCAATTCCGACCCACTAATACAGTTCCGCTGTAAATAGAAACAAAAAACCACGATTCGGCTTAACCAAGACTAGACACAGGTTTTATTGCATATCCATTACATCAATTCGCCCATACACAAAACGCCAACCCGGGATTAATACACAGTCAATTCCTCGGCACATTTGTGGCATTGCTTCCAGCGCTTTCAAGGAGGTAATGATTTTAAACATAACTTAAGGATGCTTCGCAAAATATGCAGATAACCATTCGCTTAATACACAGTCCACTAATTATTGAATGCATGATATAGCTTAACCGGAAACCAATCATTCATTAAAATACCGAGAGAAAGTCTTTTTCATGAGAATTCGGACATCGCTCCTCTCCTTAGCTTGGCAACCAATCTCACATAAATTCAATAATGGCATGATGGCAGAAAATCAAATACTGTATTCAAATACATATTACTTACATAAAACCTCTACTTTGGCTTGAATTTCGATCATTTGGCCCTTTACAAATTTCTACAGGTTTACAGGCCTGTTTTTAATCTCACACTCACTCACTCACTGCTCTCTCCTATCTCTGATCTTGAGAGCTCAGCTGCCCCTCTATTTAAAATAATAATGGATACATGCATAGGAATAGATTAGGCCTTATCTCCTAAAAAAAGCATGATTTTTTCCCTTTTTACACAATGATTTAAAGAGGGAAGCTTTATTCTCTATTTTTTATCCTAATTTTAACTTAAAAAAGCATAGAAAGTCTATCCCCTTTTTATTCCATATCTACAGATGAAGGGGTCTTGATGCTCCTGCATCAGACTCCCAAGGTTGAAAATGGTCATGATCTCCTGATTATGTGGTTTGTGGTCGTGATCTTCCTGGATCCCATACTTTGTTTTGTAACCGTCCAAATGCTTTATTCCTTTGCTGCCGCTGCATTTCTGTTGTCCTTTTCTCCATCTTCTTCTTTCTGTCAATCAAGTTCAAGTTCTGATTGATCTTGCTTGCTGCTATTTCTATTTTCCTCCAATTTGATTGCTGCATCATCAGCTGCCATATTTCTTCAATTTCTATGTCCAGCTTGCTGTTGTTGTTCCCAATTTCTGTTAATTCAACTGCCGCCATAGATGTTTCTACCTCCCAAACTTCTTGTTCCTCTGCAACATACGTTGGCTCATCACTTGTAAACACAATCAAATTGTTAGCATTAAAATCACAAGACCCATTGGTCTCATTTGTCACTTCAGTCACTAATTTCTTTTTCTGCAGCTCCAAGTCTTTTTTAGGATCCAAAAAATTTTCACTCACTTTCTCCTGAGCTTTCTCTGGCAATATTTCAGCATGTTGATTTGTATTTACCATGAAACTGTCAGCTAGTCTCACCTTCTTACTGTCCTCTGCTTCCATGGCAATTTCCTGTACTTGTTCACTGTATTAAACTCTTCCATCTGCTGCATTTTCCCTGTCATATCCTGGATTCTCCAACCAGTATTCCAACAGTGCAATTTCTTTGTAGCATTGTTGGAGCATCACATCATCATTTACAGTCCCATTTATCTTGGCATCCTCTTTCTTATGTCCTCTACTGTGGCTTTTTCCTGAACCTCTGCTATGACTATTAGTAGTCATCTTCTTCTCGTTCTTTCTTCACGAGCTCCTTTGCAACAAGCCTCTGCAACAGCTAGTCCTCCTGGCTGCAATCTTACCTCACTAAGCCCTCCTCACTTAGTCTTTTGGTAAGCACGGGTTTTCCGTCTAGAACCTCTTCCTGAGCAACACCTTTGCTCCTTCTAGGCTTCTGCAATCTTCCATGTTCTCCTGAGAACACTTCAGTTGTCCTCTCTATCCAATTCCTTATTGGATTCTTCAGGTTCACTGCCCCTCCTTTGCAACCATAAACTTCAATTGATAAATTTCAAATAAAAAAAATTATCTCACCTTTAAGATCTTGCCTGATCTTGTCTTCTCTGCAATCCTCTCCACTGCAATTGTGTATGCTACATATCAGATAAAAAGATTCTGATCTTCCTTTCACTTCAATTCTTCAACAAAACAAAGCAATCACCATTCAATGAAAACAGAGCTAGGCTCTGATACCACTTGATGACAGGCTGGCCTAGCCTGCAAATACCAGGATCTTTAAAATTTATTTTCGTAGAAATTATCACCTTTCATTCCTTTGATTCTATTCTGCCTCTGTTCTTTAGGTGCGCCATTGCCATTCAAAGCCACTAAAACCTCAGGTAAGAAGCTACCAGGTTTGCAGATATCGCCTTTACAACTTCAAATCGACAGGGGACGCGGATCCGACAATCAATACGGTATATCTGAGATATAGTATCTCACCTGATACGCTGCTACAAACAACGCAAATACTCTGCCCAACCTTACGCAATCAATTACTGGAAGGTTTAAAATGAATCACTGTCATCATATCCACGCAAGACATCTCATGTGCGCACAGCTGTCTCCACATCGGATTGTCCTCGAACTAATCGACGGAGGATATGGCATTTATAGTCATAAACTGACTCTGGAAGTTAATTCCTGTGTGCGCCAGCACTTATACACAATTTTAGTTCCTAGTTAATGAATCCACGGAATTTCAATTCCGACCCACTAATACAGTTCCGCTGTAAATAGAAACAGAAAACCACGATTCGGCTTAACCAAGACTAGACACAGGTTTTATTGCATATCCATTACATCAATTTGCCCATACACAAAACGCCAACCCGGGATTAATACACAGTCAATTCCTCGGCACATTTGTGGCATTGCTTCCAGCGCTTTCAAGGAGGTAATGATTTTAAACATAACTTAAGGATGCTTCGCAAAATATGCAGATAACCATTCGCTTAATACATAGTCCACTAATTATTGAATGCATGATATAGCTTAACCGGAAACCAATCATTCATTAAAATACTGAGAGAAAGTCTTTTTCATGAGAATTCGGACATCGCTCCTCTCCTTAAGCTTGGCAACCAATCTCACATAAATTCAATAATGGCATGATGGCAGAAAATCAAATATTGTATTCAAATACATATTACTTACATAAAACCTCTACTTTGGCCTGAATTTCGATCATTTGGCCCTTTACAAATTTCTACAGGCTTACAGGCCTGTTTTTAATCTCACACTCACTCACTCACTGCTCTCTCCTATCTCTGATCTTGAGAGCTCAGCTGCCCCTCTATTTAAAATAATAATGGATACATGCATAGGAATAGATTAGGCCTTATCTCCTAGAAAAGCATGATTTTTTCCCTTTTTACACAATGATTTAAAGAGGGAAGCTTTATTCTCTATTTTTTATACTAATTTTAACTTTAAAAAGCATAGAAAGTCTATCCCCTTTTTATTCCATATCTACAGATGAAGAGGGTCTTGATGCTCCTGCATCAAACCAATACCTCTACTCATTTCTGACATTCATTACAAAATTTGATGAGATCATTAAATACTTAGAAGTATTTAAAGTGTTACACCTAGTTTCATAAAGACATATAAGTTTATAACCAAAGTAATGTGCGAAACTAATATGAATAAAAACATATAAATTAAAAATATATATAAATATAAAATTTATTTCCATTTACTATTATATTATAATATTTAAAAATTAATTTAAAATTATCATTCTCTGCTTAAGAATTAAATAACACAATTCCATAATATATCAAATATTTATCTAAAAGTTAAAAATAAAACATCAATTCAAAATATATTAAGGTACACCTCTTAAACATAATTTTTCTTAAATTATTTATTTATTTATTCAATCTAACAAAATCCAAGCAATCATTTAAACTCAATTAATTGGAATGGTGGCATATTTATATATCAAAACCAAAAAAATGAGCTAAATGAAAAAAAAGGATTTAAGCTCAATGATCTGAATGGTGTCACATGTATGCATCAAAAGAAAAACTAAACTAGATCAATTTTGCCTCAGATAGAATGAGTGATTAATTTTTCAGATAGAATGAGTGATTAATTTTACATATAAATGATATTTATTCAACTGCAAAATAATATATGTCATCTAAATTTTCAAATTTTAATTAAATAAAAAAAAACAACTCTATTAAAAATTTAATTAATAAAAAATAAATTATTATTAATTTTATCTTAGTTTAATTCAAATGATAAAGAGTATTAATTAAAATAGCATGGAAATTCAGTTTGACATTAGCTTCTGTAATATTGAATACGAAGAAAATATATTTGCATATTATAATGGCATCCAGATTTAGGCTTCCCATACATTGAATGCCTGCAATTAAGCAATTGCAATAATTTTTGGTAAGAAAATGTATCCTTGACAAATGGAGAAACTTTTGGTAAGAAAATGTATCCTTGACAAATGGAGAAACCGTGTGCATAACATGATTCAGTAATTCTGGTAAAATGGACACAGTTTTACCAATTCAGTGCCGGGGTTTCCCAAACACTGTATTCATGTAGCGTTATCCATGTACGTTTGTGCCGCACTATTCCAAATATCTTCTTGCGAATTTCAGGGACACTACTGTCACGTTCCAAACATTACAAAAAAAAATTATTTAATATCTACTAACCACTCTATTCTTACTTTTAATTACATCATTAATAATCCTATACATGTATACATTATAATACCATGTTGATTTACCCATAAGAACCACTGAATGGGTGCATAATATACAAAGGTGATGACATTAACTATATTTATGTCTATAAGGTGCGCACAATACACAGTCCATATTTATATAAAGGTTACAAGGTTTACAAAGATCATTCCACGTCATGTTCTGTGTACAAAGGTCCGCATACTGTGCAATTTATTTACCTTTTAAAGCCACCTCTCCCGAGATACCTCAACCCTGCTGTCCACTGTCCGGTTCTGTCGCGGTTGATGCATCTCCATCCATTTGATGAGCTCAACGGCTGGATGTCACTAGCCCATGTGACACATGGTGCTTTACAGCCTGGCCGCTTGGCTAGGCAGCTTCGCGCCAAAGCTACTTGGAGGTTCACCGGCTATCCGACGGTGGAGATCGTCCTTCTGCAGTTCAAAGGCTCTCACGATGCCACGAAACGGTAACTATGGTCTCTGTTATATAAAGATGAATTCCGCCTTCGGCGCTTGTTTTATTTCACTTTCGCATTCTTCAGTGTATTGGCAGAACACTGCTCCTTAGCATTATTCTGTGGTTACACAGGTCTTCGGCCTTCCACCGTTATGAAGGTAATCGTTCTTCAAAGCATAACCTCTGTTTATTTATTCAGGTAACATTAAATTCCTTCTGAGCTCAAGGTACAGTCTCTGAGATTTCTCCATGGCTGAGGTTCTATTACAGTTTCAATGTTGTCTCACATTTCCTCTGCACAGGTATTAAGATTTGGTTGTTTAATTTACACAGGTGGGTGTTGTCACTTCCTCCGGACAGGCAGAGATAATTCTCAAGGAAGTGGGATTGCCCCTTGTTTCTAATCGACAATCTCTGGTAAGTCTCAGAGACTTAGTTCTCGTTTTAAGTTTTCGTCTCAGGCCTGTACTGAGAGGTTATTCCCATGATAGGGACGGCGGGTTTGCTCAGTTCCTATCACCCAGTTAGGAACTTCTCCGCCAAGAGGCCTTCTAGCCTTAGCTTTCATTTCAATACTCTGTAGACTGTTACCCTCTTTTTGTATGGGATTGCTGGTTCTCCAGAACGTAGTCATGACTTCATTTGGAGTTGTAATTTCTTGACCCATAAGGGTTTGACTCGGTGGTTTCCATTGTATAGATACGCAGATAATTAATGAATTCAGGTTTTGATTTATACTGTGTCTTTACATTACTGAGGGCATTCGCTCTTCCATATATATAGTTTGATGGCGATTTTTCCAAGTTGAATGCATTTGTGTATTTGTGCTCAGGTTCACTATTCTAGTTTGGTTTTTCTTGCTTAATAAAATGGCATGGGGTTTGTATTTGTCCAGCTCGATGCCTCAGCCAGCCAAGCGTAAGCCATGGCTCGGCATGAGGGGTTTCATCGTAGCGGATGCCTGTTGTTAACCGGCCGAAGGGTTACATTTTATGTGTGATTACCATGGCCGGCCTCGGCACTCATTCTTTTCTCTCATCCTTGCATTTAATAACAGGAATAAGCAATGGGTAATTTATTTATATGTTATCATTCATATATGCGTTTCTCTATCAGTTATTTCGATGAGAATGTTTACTGTACTGTCTCAGAAAGTTATTCCTGTATTCGACGGTTAAGCAAAGAGATAATGTAATTTCTGTGATTAACTTTGTTTATACTAATAGCTCCATTACCTCTTTCGTTTTGTATTACGCACAGAATGTCTATGCCTTTCGGCCCGACTAATGTTTATAAGGTTATGTTTTCAGTGCATACATATATTCCAGGGTTTTACCCTATTCAAGTTACAAATGACTATATGCTTTGTTGTTTTTGCTATGTAGTTAATATATATATATATATATATCTGCATGTATCACTACTCCAGCTTTTGAGTAAACTCGTTCGTGTTTCCTCATTCCTGTTTCGTATATACAGGGTTTTGTCCGAGTAGGTAAACATACTGTAAATACAACACTTAAAGAATACTTACAAGGGTTTCATTAGAGTGCTGTAACCGCAAACTCTATTATTTAATTTACACAATTATCCGTGCCTATTTCCCTAAGGCTGGATTTGTTGTCCATAATGTACACAGAGTATCCTATTTATTTTCTCGACACTATCCCATAATAGAAGCAGTTAACATTTAGCTTATTTCCACTTTTCTCTGTACAGAACAACAATAAACAATTCAACTTTTAACAGTTTACATAAGCAAGAAGCCATACCTGCTTCTGTGCCAAACTTCTTTATAATGCTTTTCAATCCTCCCATCCGTAGGAAGTCTTCTCTAAGCTTCCACCCCCAAGCACTTGCAGGTCCTACTTGACCGCAGTATCACTGGACTTCGCCAGTCAACGCTATCTGATCCTAACCAGACGTAGCGTGCACAGGAAAATTCATTTTCCACTTCTGCTATCTGATCCTAACCAGCATAGCTTTCATCATCATTTTTTTTTTCTCTGCCCTCTGATCCTAACCAGACTTGGCATCTTTCCCCTTTTCCTTGGGGTTTCAACTACCTCCAGGTAGTTAGGGTAACTGATTTCCCAGTTACTAACTATGATTAATCATAACTTAATTCACATGGTACCAACACAACTGTCTTTTTATTAATAAAACATTAACAACAGAATTACACATTTTTAAATAAAGTCTTTGTTTCATAATTATTTCACTAGTTACTAGCATTTACTTTTCACAAGGGGTGTTACATCTCCCCCTCTTGAAAGTCTACATCGTCCCAATGTTGTTGCTCATTTAAAAACAGTCTGGGATAAGTATCCCTCATCATTTGTTCATCTTCCCAGGTGGCCACTTCAGGCCCAAAGTGCTGCCACTGCACTTTAACCTGGCTGATGACCTTTCTCCGCAGCTCTACTCTTCTCTGATCTAATATGTTCACTGGTTCGACCAGGAACTCTCCTTCCGGTTCCACCTGAAACACATAACAATTAAATCAGTTGTTTTACTAGTATTTCATTTCAGTTTACATTTGATGACAGTCTTTCCTTACCTGAATGTCCTGCCAACTTATAATATGTCTAGGGTCATACACATATTTCTTTAAAACTGATACATGGAAAACATTGTGAACCCGAATATGGCTGGGTAGGGCGAGCTGATAAGCTACCGGTCCTACTCGTGCCAGAATTTGGAATGGTCCACAAAAGCGTGGTGCCAATTTGGCACAGGCATTCCATTGAAGGGTACTCTTTCTAGCTCGAATTCTGATGTATACATGTTCACCAACTTGATACTCTTTAAATGTTCTCTTTCGGTCTGCAAAATTTTTCTGCCTATCTTGTGCCATCTTTAGATTAGCTCGAACCCTTTTTACCATGACCTCCATCTCTTCCAACATTTCAGGTCCTAACAAGAATTTTTCTTCTGGTCCACCCCAACTAGAGGGTGTGCGGCACTTCCGGCCATATAGTACTTCGAATGGGCTCATCTTCAAGGATGAGTGGTAGCCATTATTATAGGCGAATTCCACTAGATGTAAATACTCCTCCCACCACGTAGGTTGCTGCATCACATAAGACCTCAACATATCCTCCAGCACTTGATTCACCCGCTCCGTTTGTCCGTCAGTTTGCGGATGGTATGCGGTGCTAAAACTCAATTGAGTTCTTAGACCTTCAAATAAGGTCCTCCAAAAAGCTGAGGTAAACTTGACATCCCGGTCAGATATTATTACTTTCGGCAGCCCATGAAGTTTAAATATATTTTGCATAAAAATGTTTGCGATTTGAGCTGCACGATAAGTGGATTGAACCAGTATAAAGTGGGCTGACTTGCTGAGTTTATCCACCACTACCATTATTGAATCATTACTCCTTTTGGATTTTAGCAATCCGGTGATAAAGTCCATGGTTATGGTCTCCCATTTCCATTCTGGTATAGGTATCGGCTGTAACATTCCTGTAGGGTGCTGATGTTCAGCTTTCACTTGCTGACATTCCAAGCAGCGCGTCAGATATTCTACCACATCTTTCTTCATGCCTGGCCAGTAATACTCCTTCCTTAGTGAGGTGATTAATTTCTGGTAACCAGGATGCCCTGCATAGGGACTTCTATGATTTTCATCCAGAATCTTTTCCTTAATACTGCTCTGATTGGGTATGTAAATCTTCTTCTGAAAACACAACATACCGGCTGCATTCAAGGTGTAACCTTGTTGTATGGAACGGGCATCTGAATTTTGCACCAAATGTCTCTTCTGCAAATAAATCTGATCTTGTGTCGCAGCCTCCTCAATTTCTTGGTCAAGAGTGGACCATCCTTGGCTGATGCCAATCTCATAAATGCAATGCACTTTTCGACTTAGTGCATCAGCAACTCTGTTCTCTTTTCCCTTTAAGTGCTTAATTTCGAAATTGAAATTTCCTAGAAAGTCCACCCATCTTGCCTGTCTTGCGTTTAAAGTAGGTTGACTAAGGTAACTAGTCAGACTGTGGTGATCCGTCATCAACAAAAATTTCCTTCCTATTAAGTAATGACGCCACATCTTCAAAGCATGGATCACAGCTGTTAATTCCAGATCATAGGCGGAATATTTCTACTCATGTTCCTTTAACTTTCTGGATTTATAAGCAATCACCTTGCCTTCCTGCATTAG
>APFE031756424.1:64216-95532 GCA_000404065.3 Pinus taeda | reverse complement strand
TTACTTAAACTATATAATATTTATTAGACAATTGAATGTTTTTTTAATTTTTATTATATCTTCTAAAACAAATTAATCCCACATTCATCGTGTTGTAAAACAATTCTGTAATGTTCGCTTTATCATAATTTACTATATCACCATAACAAGAATTATATGTTAAAGTCTTTATAAAAACAAATTAATCCCACATTCACTATGTGGTAAAACAATTTTGTAATGTTCATTTTATCATAGTTCCCTATATCGCCATAACAAAATCTACATGTTAAATTTTTTATAAAAACAAATTAGTCCCACATTAACCGTGTGGTAAAACAATTTTGTAATTTCCGCTATGAGATAAATTTCATTCTCACTATTCCTCACATCACATCAAGGTTTTTCGAGGTTCGTCAAAAGGCTTGAACGAATTTGTGGAGAAGCTACATTGCTATCAACAACATATTCAACGGAAGATTATCACATTTGAGAGGTTAGTTTCTCTTTTATTGTGTGCAAGTTTTAAAATTCAATAGGTTTAATGATTTTTTGTTTTTTTAGAAATTAAAAATTTAGATGAGACAGATTTACCCACTACATCTGCAATGGGCGTGGTAGGCCTGATCACGCTCTCCAATGGCCCAACAGGCCCTTGGGGGAGGGGTGGAGAGGTTGGCCACCTGGCCCCCCACCCCACCGTAGTGTCCCAACGACCAGCCGAGGTGGCGGGTTGCTTTGGCCGCCAGGTGTGTGGGGCCGGGGTGGCGGGGTTTGGTGGCAGGGGGATGCACTTTTTTGATATCTTATTTTTTTAAAATGGTTATGCTTTACAAAATTATTTAACATTTATCATTTTGTTTGTTAATTTAAGCTATTATTTTTTTGTAATTTATTGATTTATATATATGTGTGTTTTTTGTAGGAAAATGGCATCAAAGAAGATTTATGTGGATCTTTCTGGACCAAAGACTGCTAAAATTAAAGGTGGATCCTCAAACAACATTGTTGAATGAACCAAACCTAAGCTGATAGCTACAAATCTATCAAGTGCCTCAAACGATAAGAAGACGATTTCATATTGGAAGACATCAAAAGAAGTGAGACTTCTAGAAAATGTATGGTATGTGAAATAAAGAGAAGGCGTAGATGTGCAGATATATCTATATGTTGATATCCCTAATGATATTGGAATTTATGAGGTGCTGGGAAAGATCATAGACATGTGTTTGGTACCAGAGACTGAAGTTGTTTATATACTTACAAAACTTCCCAAGTCACATAACAAGATTAAATATCAATTATTATATTCAAGTATGACACAAAAGAGGTATTTACAAAGTTGTGTAAACAAATCATAAATGAGATTACACAAGATATCGTAAGTATTGTTATTTATATTTGTGTTTTGTGTTATTGTAACTGTCTCATTATATTTTTATAACTTAGTTTTTATTGACATATGATATTTTGTTTGATAGAATTTTGTTGAAAATCTTTCAACTATGTTGGGAGGCATTCATTTCATAGAGCAAGATATTATGAATGTTGTCAATAGTTTCTACTCAGGGTCAAAAGAAGATATGACAAACAAGAAAAAGGTATTAATTCATGATGTTACAAAACTACATCCAAGGGATCAGAAAAAAATGCCTCTGGTGGATAAATCTATGATGCAGGAGCATTTGACCACCCTTAATAAAAAGTCAAAGTCAAAGCTAAGAATGAGGAGAACGTGGACAACCATTGTAAATGGGGCAAATTCTGTTAAAAAAGAGCCAATTTGATGGAATTGTTAAGTCTCTAGAAGACTTAATTTAATGTAATTATCTGCCATGTATACGAATTGAGATATTTAGGGGTTGTTGAGTGATTTGTGAGAGGAAATCGTGGATCTGAGATGATCCATGACTTTGTAAATTTCTTTATAAAGAGTCTGTGTTGTGTGACAGAGAGACATAGAGTAATATAGAGAAATATAGGAGAGATAGAGAGAGTCAGATACAGATAGAAAAAAAGTGAGGATACAATGTAGTCGAGAGAGTGATTTGAGACTAAGGCTGAAATGCCTTAAACTGTAATTCCATATAAATATGTGAGCTAAATTCCATGTTACGAGTTTGTTGATCGACCATCGATCACTATAAGGATCGATGGCGATACAATGTTTATATGATATCATAGATTGAGTGTTGTATGGAGTATGTGAGTGCTTTAACGAGTATGGCAGATATAGACTGTGTTTTAAAGCGAATTCCATCAATAGGCAAAAGATCAATGGCGTAGGTAGAAAATAATGGGAACCGTCAGATCATTTAGATTGACGGATATTAATGGTGGAGGAATAGATCTGGATCATCCAATCGGAAGATCCGTAGATCTACGATCATCACGTGGCATAGAAGCATGGGTGTTAAATGGAAGAGCGGTTTCCCAAAGGTGGTAAGTGGATTATCACACATCCTCTAAACCATAAGTGGTATCCCAAAGGTCGGACCCGATGAAGGTATGAACTGAGATTTAATTGAGTTGAAGTCCGGAGGTGGTCGAGCCGTCCGTTGAACCTATGATTGGACGGATATCACGTCGAAACCTGCACGAGCGATAATTTAGGAATCAGACCCGATGAGAGTTTATAAAACGAGATTAAATCCTCATTGAATTCCGGCGATCAGGACCGTTCGTTGGTTGCATGATCAGATGATGATCAAGCGGAGAAGTGTGCGTGGGTTAATGGCTTGAGCGGAACCGATACGTTATCAACACGGGTTAATTCTATTTGAGATCCGGTCGTATGCGTTTGGAGTGGGACCAACGTTTGTTGGCGGGTTGTGTGTTATTTCACTGTGTGGTGATTAGTCAGGTTTTTGTTAAAATCCACCAATGAAAAGGATTTCAATGTAAACGTGGGCCCATAACCCACAGGTCCACGTACTAATTTTATAAAGATGCAGCTTTACTGTGTAATTGCAGTTTACTGGCGTCAAAGTGGTATCAGAGCAGGGAAAGGTTTCCTGTGAGAAGGAAGAAGATTTTGCGTGTGAAAGAAGGTGGTACAATCATGTTTAAGAATTGAGAGTTTGTGGTATTCAGAAGAAGGTGAGAAAACTTGCAGCAGCCTAGAGCATGGAGTGCTCAAAAGGTTCCAAAGAGGAGAGAACTAGAGAGATGCCAAAAGACTAAGCTCGAGGAGAGAAGCTTGGTGAGGTATCGTGTAGCAGAGAAGATTGTTACTGCAGAGGTTTTGTTGCAACTCATAGAAAGATCATGAAGGCTGTTCCACTAAGGAAGTGGGTAGAATTACTAAGGGATGAAGGAGAAGCATATGACTAGGAGGTCATAAATTTTTGTACCTCAAGAGTCTGATGCAGGAGCATCTGACCACCCTTAATCAAAAGTCAAAGTCAAAGTTGAGAACGTGGACAACCATTGTAAACGGGGCAAATTCTGTTAAAACAGAGTTGATTTGATGGAATCGATAAGTCTCTAGAAGACTTAATTTAATGTAATTATCTGCCATGTATACGAATTGAGAGATTTAGGGGTTGTTGAGTGATTTGTGAGAGGAAATCGTGGATCTGAGATGATCCACGACTTTGTAAATTTCTCTATAAAGAGTCTATGTTGTGTGACAGAGAGAAAGAGAGTAATATAGAGAAAGATAGGAGAGATAGAGAGTGAGATAGAGAGAGAAAGATACAGATAGAAAAAAAAAGTGAGGATACAATGTATTCGAGAGAGTGATTTGAGAATAAGGCTGAAATGCCTTAGACTGCAATTTAGTCCTGTATAATATAAATATATGAGTTAAATTTTGTGTTACAAGTTTGTTGATCGACCATCGATCACTATAAGGATCGATGGTGATCCAATGTTTATATGATATCATAGATTGAGTGTTGTATGGAGTATGTGAGTGCTTTAACGAGTATGGCAGAGATAGACTGTGTTTTAAAGCGAATTCCATCAATAGGGAGAAGATCAACGACGTAGGCAGAAAAGAACGGGAACCGTCGGATCATTTAGATCGATGGATATTAATGGCATAATAAGAATGGCGAAGGAATAGATCTGGATTGTCCAATCGAAAGATCCGTAGATCTACGGTCATCGCGTGGCATAGAAGCATGGGCGTTAAAGGGAAGAGTCGTTTCCCAAAGGTGGTAAGTGGATTATCGCACAACCTCTAAACCATAAGCGGTATCCCAAAGGTCGGACCCGATGAAGGTATGAACCAAGATTTAATTGAGTTGAAGTTTGGAGGTGATTGAGCCATCCATTGAACCTGTGATTGGACGGATATCGCATCGAAACATGCACGATCAATAATTTGGGAATCAGACCTGATGAGAGTTTATACAACGAGATTAAATTCTCGTTGAATTCTGGCAATCGGGACCGTTCGTTGGTTGCATGATTGGACGATGATCGCATGGAGAAGTGCGTGCAGGTTAATGGCCTGAGCAGAACCGATATGTTATCAACACGGGTTAATTCTATTTGAGATCTGGTTGTATGCGTTCATAGTGGGACCGACGTTCGTTGGCAGGTTGTGCGTTATTTTTTTGTGTGGTGATTGGTCGGGTTTTTGTTAAAATCCACCAATGTAAAGGCTTCTGATGTAAACGTGGGCCCATAACCTATAGGTCCACGTACTAATTTTATAAAGATGCAGCGTTACTGCGTAATTGCAGTTTTGATGGCATCAATCTAGCAAAGGTAGACATGTTACTTTTGAAGAAGAGGAAGTTGAAATTGACACTGAAGAATATGTTGTCGTTACTGAGGATGACATTGGAATTTATGTTAGAAAGGAGAAGAGCCATAAAAGAAAAAAAGTAACAATGCCCAGGAATATCTATGTTCCAGTTACTGATGAGAAAGTTAGGAGGAAGAAAAGTAAAGTTGAACATTCTCAAGTAGTCATTACCAACAGTGAAGATCCTAGTGAAAATTCAAAATAAAGTAGGGAAATCATTACACCAGGAGTTGATTTAGAGGATGGTATTATTAAAACAAAACAAAATGCCATTCGACAGAGTTTGATAAATACAAACTTAATTGAGGGTGGTCATACATTTCAGGTTAATGTGAAACAAATCTATAAGGCAAGTGAAGGACAATGTAAATATCAAATCATAAAGCCACAACACCTGCATGTTCACAACTTGATGACATTGATGAGGCACAATCCATATGCTCATGTGGTTAATTATGTGCTTCTTATTGATCCAGTTCAAGTTCCCAACAAAGAAGCATTTAATAAGTCAAAATGTTTTCAATACAATTATTATATGCTTGGGGGGAACCATTCTATAGAAGCTCAAAGGCAATTGATGGAGGAATATCCCAATAACCCATGTTTTGAAACAATGAAATGTATCATTTATGCTAGTTTATCAGATACGAAAGCAATGATATTGGCATGGGATCATAATTTAGATAATGAATATATGATGTCTATGACTTTCATCCAAAGGGTTAGATTTATTCAGAGTGAATTTGAAGAAAAATGTGGTGGGGATAAGATAAATGTTACTGTAGATTTCCAAAATGAATGTTGTATTGAAATAAGCTATCAAATTGAGGAGAAAATCAATTCAAAAGGCAACATAGTAAATAGTCATATATCCATGGGTATTGATAATATTTTCTAGTTGGCATTTAGAACTGGAGAGATATGAGAATTGATTAATGATATTTTTAGCATGTGGGAGAACATTGGCATTAAAAAGAAGAAGGTCAAAGAGTCTAAACCATTGATATGTAGAAACACTAAATCAGGTCCTGAAATGAAGCAACTTCCAGAAGATATGACTATCACACCTTGGAGAGCAATGTAAGGAGTGAAGGATGAAAAACTTGTCAAAGCAATATTATGTTGTGCGAGGTTAGGGGAATTATCGTTGGATGATATGTCTGAAGAATTTCAAAAGTAAGTTTGTTGAATTATTTTTACTTATTTCTAGATTATAATTTTCGTTTTAATATAACTATTGTTCTTGGTAGTATTTGGTATACATATCATTATATTAACTTTTTTTACTTTATCTATTCACTCACAAAATTTACATGAAAATACAAGAACTAATGGTTAAATTGTTGAATGAATATAGTTGGGATGATGTTGTATGCAACTATCCAGATTCAATTTCTACACCAACACTAAAAGATTTGTATCTTGCATTTAAAAATGTATGTTGATTTATATATTCACTTTTATTGATCTGTATACTATTTTTATTTTATAACTTATACATATATTTGTTTATTTTATTAAAGATGACGAAGGGTGCAAATGGAGCACCAGATAGTTTCATAACCTTTATTGAAAAAATTAAGATTGAAATAATGAAGAAGCAACATCTTAAGCATGTTGAACTTGATCCAACTCTTACTCATTTCATTTGGAATGAGCTTGACACTATTCAATATCAAGTAATACAAGGTGATTGTGAAGACATTGCTAAACTCATACCTAAAAGGGATTATTCCCTAGTTATTGTAGATATTCCCCATGGTTTCAATATCCCAAACATTGACTATGATAGTGACCCTTATACTTATCAAGCTCTTAGTAAAGTGGTTGCGGGATTTTTAGAAGTCACATCATCATCGTTATGGATATTTGTGACATTGCATTCATACACACAATTGGCAATGTTATTGCCAAGCTTCAAAGGGAAAACAAACTCAAGGATTCAGCTTACATGGTAAGATTTTGAAAATGTAAGTTTGATTAATGTTAAAAAATTCATTTATGTATAAGTTAATTGAACTTTTACTATTTCATGTTACAGGCTAAAGTCAAATCTTCTTAAACGTGAAGATCAACCATATATAAATGATTGTGAGTTCATCCATATTGATAGTTGGGAAAAAGATGATAACTATATGTCTATGTTTTTTAATCCGGTATATGGAAAGAGTCATAACCAAGTACTGGTTTGTGATGTTGTTGTGAAAAAACTAACATATGAAGACAAAGAAGGAAAATGAGAGATAATTAACATTTATAAAAAACCACAGTCATTGATTAACTATCTTATAGACATATGTTCAAATGAAGGAGATTGGGTTCTGGATTTATTTTCTGGCTCAGGTAAGTTTTATTATATAGAATTGAATTTCAATATCTTCTTTCTTAATTTATATGTCATTATACTAATTTACTTCATTATTTCTTTTGTGCTTGATAATTAGGTGCAACACTACCATGTTTCCTAACAAAAAGGAGAAATTGCATTGCAATTGAAAAAGATCCAGTGCAGTACAAATTTATTCACCAAAGAATTAATGTTCTTCAATTTCTTCCAGATGCAATGCAAGAAATTGGGTTGAAGAAAGGGGATTTTAGTGAAACACGGGTCGCAAAAAAGGCATAGGAACCTCAACCACCATTACATGGAATGATTGGAAAGGCACACATTGGGAGATTCACAGACATCATAGATCCATTAGAAGAGGAAATCAAGCAAAATGAAGCAAAAAATATTGTGGGAGAAGACAATGATGAAACTCTAGAGGATGAAGAGTTTGGATTATGTGATATTGTTGATTAAATTTAAGTTATGCTTGGAAATCAAGCTCATTTTTTGTAACTATTAATTAGTTATACTTGTAATGTTTTTGACTTTGACATTTTATGAGAATAATAAGCATTCAATTAATATTTTTATGTGTTCAATATTTGTATTATGTGATTTTCGCTTTAATTTTTATGTGAATCATTATTTTTTGAAAAAAACAATGATTATTATTATTTTTTGACATGAAATTCATAAAAAAAACTGTTATTTGACCATTTTTTGTTAAAATTTTCCATAAAAATTGTGATTTTGACATGTCATTTATAACAAAAAATTATCAAAATGTGTAATTTTTTAGTTATATTTATGTTAAAAATGGTTATTTTTATGTCAATTATTAAAAATTATTGTTTTTTAGAGACAATTATTTGATGTGCATTGAAAAATTCATTAACAATATATAAATATGTAGAATATCAAAACTTTAAAATATCGACCTTTTTCTCTAACTATGCAAAAAAATAAAAACCTCACTACAAAAAAAACAAAAAAATATGAAGAAGAAGACCATTTCAAAAATTGTGAAATTTAGAAAATAATTATTCACATTTAATACATTAGAAAATTTAAAGTAAAAAAATAGGTCTTTTAAAAAAAGGGTCTGATGTAGAATCAACACTTTTGAAAATCAGCATGCAAATCACTAATATTCTAAAAAATAATGTACATTTAAAAATTTAAAGTGTCAAAAAACCATGCTAAAAAAAATGTGTATTCTGCATCACCAATTTTTAAAATCTGGTCACTTTTTTGCTACCTCTACGAAACAGGTAATCGTATCAGTTCATGTTTCAAAGTTTACATTGTTCAAAGCATAAATGAATGAAAGAACTTGTAAAACATAACGAGAAGGATCACCACCTTCTCCATGAAATTGTTATAACATCAATTAGGTCTTGCATCCATCAATTTAACAATTGCAAGTAAATACAAGAAATAACCATGACATGAACCAATCACATAACCATGCTTATAATCACCATTAAACCATGTAAATATCATAGATATGCTAACCATTAAATTCACATATAAATAAGTGCAAAAGTGAGAGAACTTAGCTTTTATTGACCTTAGGCAAATCCGACCAGGTTCGAGACTTCGAGACTTCCACATACCACCTGACAATAGACATGGCTGAACCAAATCTCTCTTTCAGCCTGTCACCCTCATGCCATATTCCAAGCATGAATGTGGGATCTCATAGAACAACCAATCCAAGAAAAACCAATGGAAGCCAGAGGTTAAACCACCTCCACCCTCATCAAACCGCGATCACACCAAAGCCATTGCTTTGATCACAATCGAACCGAACTTGGAATGCCATCCATAATGCATCACTATCCTTGAAGAATTTTCCGTCTCCTTGTCTCTTAGGCTTTATCGCAATCCAATCCTAGATCACTAGGCCCTAAACTGATACTAGTCTCTCAGGCTTTACTGCAATCCAAAACCGAATCGCTATGCCCTAAACTGAGACTTCTCCCTCAGGATTTACCGTGTATCCCACCAAAACCAATCAAGGGATTCCTAGGCCTTTGGGAATGAAACTTGAGACCACCTATACCCCAGATTCTGAAATCCATCCGGCAAACCAAAGCTCAAAAACCGAAATAAACATCCCAACACCATGGCATCCGGAAAAAGGCAAGGTTAGGCTGAAAACCATAGTCATAACCGGGAAAAACCATGCCACTGACAACAAGAGAACCATACACTAACATGCAAAGCCATGCATGTCCAAACTAGCTAGGAAATCACACATGCAAAAGGTTACCTGCAAGTATTCCTGCTGAAGCTGCCTGATACTGCTCTTTTTCCTTGATCCTTGCTTTCCTTCCTTTTCCTTTTCTTGCTTTTCCTTCCTTGATCCAAAGCTAGAGTGCTCCAAGAAAAATCTAAGTGACCAAGAGTGAGAAAGAGACTAAGAATAATGAGAGAGGTCCAAGCTTGAAATGAAAAAAGGTTCCCAATTGATCCTCAGAAGCCTTTTTATGAATTAGGCCTTTATTTTCATCATTTTCCATTATTTTCCTTTGATCTCCTCCACACATGCAACCTGTGACCTTTCACCTTACTTTTCTCCTATTTTCCATTATTTTCATAAATAAACGTGCCAAAAATGCCTTTTTTCCTTTTAATGCCTTTGCCTTAGCCTTTGCCAATTTTTCTTAGCCAAAACAAACATCTAGTGATGCCTACTAGGATATCTTTGCCCAACATTCAACTTGGAATAAGTGTCCCTTAACAATGGTCTTATTTTTCCTTTATTTACTTTTATTACATGAACTTTTCACCAGGGTTGTTACAAAATCATCCATGTTCATCATTTGCCTCATGTATTCTAAGGCAAAGATCCTGATTTGCACAAATATTGGTAACATGTATGGAGGGAGTTAACATCCATATATTTTGATCTCTGTATAATTTTGGTAGAGGTACTAGTCTCCAATTTTGGCTTGGTCGATAAGGTGAAAATTTCTTCTAATTTCAAGTGAAATTCCTTGTATAAGATCACCGTTGAGAAGACATAAGGACATATGCAAGAATTGGTTTACAAAGTCACTGAAGGAATATTCTTATGTGTTCTTCCTTACCAAGGAAGTCAGTGAATGACTCACTGAGGATTTCCTTGTTCATCTAAATTCTGCAACAGGAACTTAAATCTATATGCTTGATGAAATAAAAGTAAATACACAAGAACTAATTGATGTTTAAAATCACCTTCAACAAAAAACTTTAGAAACTGATCATGAATATTGTTTGCCAAAAACTGACTGTAGTGAAAATCAACGAGGGCTTATTTCCCACAGAGAACATTGATAAAAATCCCAATATTACTTCATCATCCCATTGATCAATAGGGTAACCTAATACAAAAGGGACCATGGATATAACCTATCTTGAAATTTCTGGGTAAATTGAAGTGGAATAGGGTGGATTAGTTCTAGGTAACTCATAATTTACAGGTAATAATGACTCAAAGATACGGGATTGTTGAGGAAATGTGAGTTTTTTTATAGATCTCCATGAGGGGATCAGTAGAAAAAGGGTGTAGAGGAGCTAAGGGATTCATTTGAAGTGCTTGGCATATGGGTTCAAGGGTAATGGAAAATAAAACTTCATTATTTTGGGCAATTATAGCCCTCTGACTAGGAAGATACCTGAGATGGCACTAGGTGACAAATTCAGGGAAGGTGTGACTTTGGGGAAAGACAAATTGAGGTAGGAAAGACTCCCAAATACTCAATTCATCACTGACATCTAGAAATTTCTGGTTTGCCTAGTTGTGGAGTCCATAAAGATCAAACTTGCACTCGGTTTTTGAGATCTTGTATTCTATATCTATGAGAGGGAGCTCATCCAGGTTAATTATAGAGGGAAACGTAGGGCTTTCCACAACTAATTTTGACTTGCCTTTGTGAGAAGACATCGTGAACAAGAAATTATAGGCTAGGGTGGCGAATTACCAAACAAATGATGATCAATGGCATATGAAGATAATTGCGTGATGGTGAAATTTAGAACTGCACCTGCACTGTTGAAAGAAGGAATGGCGAAAATAAATATGCAGGGTATTGTGTGGTTTTTAAAAGAGGAGATTCGTATGTGTAACCATTTTTTGGGCGCGTCTAATTAATGAATTTAGATGTTGGCGTGAAGGATTAAATGGCAAACGGTTACATGAACATTTGGCGAGAGGAATTTAATGGTATAATGGTTATTTTGGGAGAGTGAATAGGAGAGGGACAAGTGGTGAAGTATGAATGGGCACGGGAGTGGAGCGGGAATGGGAAATCGTTTTTCAGAGGAGGAGGGGAGTGGTTTGTGGTATTGGAGAGGGGGGTCCTGAAATTAATGGGGAGACACCACATATGAGTGGGCAGTTTATTGAAAATGACTTTTCAAACCCTTCCTGTTAACCTCCAAAGTTACGGGAGGGTGGGGGTTGGGGGGGGGGGAGCGGGCGGACAAACTCGATCCCCATCGTTGATCCGGGCAGGGATGATCACATCCGTTGGTTTCCAATTGAACTTTATTGCAAAGCGACAAAACTTGTCATAATCAATTTTTATTTTACAAATAAAATATATTCTTCAGAAAAAATATAAAGGACTTAAAATATTAATAATTATAAATCAAATGAATGCGATTTGAACTTGCTTGCATACTTTGGGATTTATTCTATATTAATATTATATTATTGATATTTTTTCTTTATTTTTCATTTTTATTTTCATTTCTTTCTTTCTCATTTTTTTTAATTCTCTTTTCTATATTTTTGTTATTTTTCTTTTTTTCAACAACAAGGAAAGAGTAAAAAACAACTGGGGTAAAAATAAGATACAATATTGGCTCCATCTAGGGATTGCTTCCCCCTACGGGATGAAGAGAACTTTCAGATCCATGTGCCTTCTGCTCGGGCTATGGAGTCTTTGCTGTGAAAATCACACTTTGATGTTGATTTTTAAAGAAACCATAAATTTACAATGAAGATGGTTGCAAGCATTTAATATTTAATATAGTGTTTGAGGTATTTCCCCTTGACTAGCAATGAAGAATATTGTCCTTCCAGGTTGCGCAGAATGAAGTGTTGTTATCGTTTACTTCTGCAATGTTGAATGGTTTCAACCAAAAATTATCAAATTTTCCATGCTTGCCTCTTTCCTCTCTTCTAGCAACCCATCTTAAAATTAGATCATCTTGTCTAAAATCTCTTTCTCTAGTCTTTCTGTTAAATAACTTTCATTGAATAACTTTTAGGTGTATGCTTTTAATTAGAGCTATATACTAATCATATTCATATGAAATATGGTTTGTTGGAATAAAACAAACTTAATAGGTGCTAGACATGAAAATGAGTAAGTACATGTATGGAAATGTGTGGTGAATTGACATAATTGTACTACACTATAAGTAGTGAATTTTCATAATTGTACTACATTATAAATAATCTTTAGCTTGCTTTTTGGAAGATGGGGAGATGTGTAATAATCATGTCCATATGCAATAGATTTTGTTGGAATAAAAATAAATCAATTGGTGCACTATGAAAATGTATTGATGAATTATAATAATTTAACTTCATTAAATAACTTTTAGTTATACTTTTTCAAAAAAAGTTACAACTGTGTAATAACTATATCAATATAAAATAGAAATTATTGAAATAAAATAAACCTAAACTTAACAATGGGTATGGATGTGAAAATATATTAATAAATTATTATAATTTTATGTCTTTTTAAAGAAAAATAGTATTTATGCTTATTTTTATTTAACAAAGTTTATGGGAATAAGTCTATGAAATCTTGGATAGATAGCGATATGATGTGTTATAAAAATATTCCTAAATGTTAAATCACTTATTTAATTTCTCATCCTATTTAAATGTTATTCTTGATCATGATCATAATATAATCTCATCAATATCAAACTTAAAAAAATATATATTAAAAAAAAATATAATTGATATAATAATCCTATCATTATTTATTTATTGTATGACAATATTTAGTGGAATAACATCTTTTTGGAAAGCTAAATAAGTGAAAATATTTTTTTTTTGGTTTCCTTTTAGACTTAAGTCAATTCCATTCAATTCAATGATGCTCTCATCAGCAAAGCCTATTTTTATGAATGACACTTGCCATCAAAAAGTTTGAATGACCTTTTAAACTTTAAAAATGTATCCAAACAAAATAATTTGTTATTAATTTGAAATTTTAATTTCAACTTTATTAACGAATTTAAAATTGTAAGAAAACAATATAATGAGTACTTTTTACTTTACCATTTTATAAATTTATTAATTTTTTTAATTTTAATATTTAATATTTTTAATGGTATAACTGAAAAAAAATTCTAATTAATTTATATATATATATATAGAATGACAAAAATGTTATGATTATGAGTATATGTGGATTATACTATATCTATATATATATATATATATATATATATATATATATATATATATATATATATATATATATAGAATGACAAAATGATTATGATTATGATTACAAGTAATTATTATATAAAAAAATGACAAAAAAGATTATGCTTATAAGTAATTATGATGTGGATTATGATTATAAGTAATTATTATGTGGCTATGATATGTATAACGTAAATTAGTTTAAAAATAAATATTTGTAATTTTTTAATTAAATAAATTGTGTTAACATGTATATTGATATAATTGTAGTATGATTATTAGATACAAAATTATCACAATACTACAATCAAATATAAATTTCAAATTATTCACAATTTTATTTATTAAGGAGTTGTTGTTGTTGTTGTTGTTTTTTTTTTTTTAACAAATTCATTACATCCTTATTTATTCCAAAGAAAGGAAAATTCTAGAATTTTCAAGAGATAATCACTCTCCTATAAATTGGAGGAAATTGTGAGGAATGTTCACAAACTTAGGAGCCTACTTTCTAAATATATAGTTTCTAGAATTTTACATATTCTTAGGAGCATTCTTTTTAAATAAATACAATTAGTTCCAATTACATATAGTTTCTAGAAGTTTACATAATTTAGTATTCTCTAGACACATCCTAAACTTATGAAAAATTAACTACATGTATTTTTAACAATGGAAAGATGCTCCTGCATCAACTACTATATTATAAATTATTTCACAACAGATGAAATTATGTGTTTTGATTTTTAAACTAGACAATACTTGCATGGGATTATGGGGTTCAAGTTAATATAAGATATTGTAAGTGTCACGCAGAAGATAAATCAATGTTCCCCATGTGTTTCCCGACATGGACTAATTGCCTTCCGTGGATCCTTATTTTTGGCGATGTGATTGTTGACTAACACTTATGGGTTTTGCTCTAATGAAAATTTTGATTCTCAACAAGTTGTATCATAGGATAGGTGACGGGTTCAATACAAACCTTGCTAGCGCGAAGGGAGAATTTGTTGGACATTGGATAAACGAGCACTCCTCTTGTGCTTCACAATATGGACTAGCTGCCTCTCGTGGATCCTTATCTCTAGTGATGTGATCATTTACTAACACATGTGGGTTTTAGTCTAATGACAACATGATTCCCAATAGTAAGTATCTTAGAAAATATTAAAAAACAATGAAATATGGATAAAACTTAACAAGATTTGAAATATTTGTGAGTTTTCCTTAAAACAGAATGCCTACATGACTATATCGACATGAATTACATAAAAATTCAAATATTTGCACTTTTTTGTTAAAATACATGCCTAAACGCATAAATATAATTGTAACACTAACATGACCATGATGATATACATTACATAAAATTAGAAAGAATTATAGGTTCTCTTTTAAAATAACATACCCGAGCATGACTATGATGACATGAATTACACAAAAAACAGTTTGGAGGTTCTTTTGCTTAAAAAAATATATCAAAGTAGGAATATTTCTCACTATGGCATTAACATAACTATTGTGACATGAATTACTTAAAAATAAATCATTCTAGTTTTACACTTTTAAATGAATTACCAAGTGGGAATATTTCTCACTATGGCATTAACATAACTACTGTGACATGAATTACTTAAAAATAAATCATTCTAGTTTTACACTTTTAAATGAATTTTGCGACATAATTATTAATTTCAGGTCAGTGGACTATATAAAATATATTGAGTTAGAACCTAATCATAATGACGTGGGCCTCATACTACACTAAAATATAATCCATCCATTCTCACCTATACATTATAAGTAGATAATCAATGTGGGTTGGGTAAAGGTTCTCTTTTGATCCAATAGCTACTTTTGTATTTAGCATTAAGGAGAAGAATGAAAGAAAATGGAATCTACGATTATACAAAACATAATAAATTGTCAATTTATCAGTTATAAAACAAAACATGAGGGAAATTACTTGAATCAAACACGAAAGCAAAGAACACGAAAGCAAATAGAGATCCAATGTTAATTTAAATAGATTAAAGGAATTGCATTGGAAACAAAATGTTAAGCAATATTTGGATCATATATTAGTGTAGAACTATTGGAAAAAATAATAAAGCAAGAGTTGGGAAAATGCACCAAAACATAATGTGAAATCTTTTGTGGGTTAATTCTCATTGTAAATATTGAAAATAATTCTTTGTCATTATGTGGCCATAAATTAAAATGGTTGAGAGAAAGTGACACATATTTCATTGCTTGAGGAGGGAGATTGCTTGAGGGAGTTGGTTGTTTTAAATATTAGCCATGGGTTGATTGAGTGGTTTTAATGGGCTGGATTATGCCACTAATAGGGAGATGGAAAAGAGTACAAGGACCATTCCTCCTTGGATAATAATGAAAGCCATGAAAAGGAAAAAATTAAATGGATGGAGTGGGTTATGCTACCCAGGGAATTAGATCGTGTATACCAAGAAATGGGGTCCACGTAGAACATGGGGAGGGAGAAATTTTTCCTCTGGGAAGAAAGACAAGAAGAAGATATCCTCAAGTAGTTAGAATGAGGAAGGGAAGGAAAAGATTGGAGGTCGAGAGGATCCTTTGAAAAATACGATCATTCAAGAATTCATACATACATGCAGAGAAAGGGAACATGAAAAGTATAGGGAGGTCGTGAGGCTCCTGGACGATCAAGTTGAATCGCCGAGAGGCTAGATAAAAATAGCGAGACTAAGAGAATTAAAGGAGATGGAAGCTCTGTTGATAGAACAACTGAGAAACCCATGATGCTTGTTGGTTGATAATTGTAAAGTGAGCTTAGATGATAGTCCAGCTGAGAAACCCAAAAGGCTTTCTCACTAATAATCATTTCGTAGTGGTTGTGCCTTCTACGGCTGATAAATCCACTAAAGGCTATGATGGTTGAAAGCTTTTGAGAGGTGGAGGCACTCAGGGCTAGTGGGTTGATAACCCCTGATCTTAGCTCTATGTGGTTGGGTTGAGAAAACAAGTGAGAGTTCAACTGAGAAGTTGTTGGAGAGTGCGATCTTATTCCTTTAGAGGTAACACAACTAACAAAACCTCTTTATTATTAACCATATATATTTATATCCACATCTAAATTGATACTCTCTATGTCTAAATGCCTAGAAATGTTGGGATATTGCAAATCCCTTTGAATAAAGGATAGTGTTTCTCGCCTAATATGAATTCATTGAATAGTTAGTGGGTGAAGAAATTTTGGCCTTGAGACACCCTATTTTAGTTGATGATATTTGTTTAATCCCCTAAGTGGATGATGGATGTATGTGAGGAAAGTGGTTCATTGTGTTTGTTTTTTTTTATAGCTAGTGAGTGGAGGTGAGGCAACCTAAAGACACCTTGTTTTAGCTGATAATAATAGTTAAAAATTCATCTAAAATCACTCTGACTCAAACTCTAGAATCTTGCTTCAGGGTGAATACTACAAGAAAGGCTTGGTTGTAGTGGGTCTAAGGTTGGGTGGAGAGTTGAAGTCCAAATCTTAGTTATTGAGCGCATTTTAATAATATAAGTATACTCAAGCCTTTGTACATTGATTTTTAGGCATATGTTTGATGTGTAGGCTTAAGGTCTGTTATGGTATTGAATCAATGTACTTGTCTAATACTTGTGAGTTAATGTGGAATGTGATTTCCTACATGTACAAGGAATGTTGATTTTCATGTAAGATTCTTAAGTAACTGAATGGATTCTCGTATGTATTTATGAGCTTGTTTTACATCTTACAATCAACCTAACATGCATGTAGATCTATGAATTGATATGAGTGTGAAATTTGTCCAATGGGTCTAAGTATAATGAATGGACATATCCATGTCAAGTTTTCTTTTGTGATGTTATAATGTTGGTTAGCATGCCTAGTTTTATTACTAACAAGTTCATGAAGGATAGCATTGCCCACACACACACATATATATTCTAGAAATTATGGTGTAGAATTGTAATTGCTCATGAAATTTTAATCTAAATCACAAGGCACGATCCTATTCTACTACTCTACGGAATCCAATTCACAATTTAGAACAATAATCATAAACGTGTAAGAAGAATTAACACACATGCACAGAGATTTATCTATGGGAAAGCAACTGCTTAAAACCCCTTTAGCCTTGTGTTCATTAATCGAGTGAGTAAGAGAAGCTATTACAATTGTGAGCTCAATGCCAGAGCTCAACCTACAAAAGCAATTATATTCTCTCCTACTGAATGACTGATTTGGCTAGTACTTAACCAATTCAGCCCAGCATGCCCCTATTTCCTTGCATTCTTCCTAAGTAATTGGGCCCCTATTATTTATGGATTTCCTCTAATTGATTATGTAACTCCCAAGGATGGTCCACTTGACCTCATGCAACACCTGCACACTCAACTAGTTTACAACTTTTGGTTATCTGCCTTGGAAACTCCACCACAACTGGGCAACTCGTATTCTTTGCATGCATGAGTTAATTATTATTTGATTGATCAATTACCTAGATGATCTTTGATGTCCTACTACTTAACTGGACACTAACTAGTTCTATTAACAGTTAGAACTATTTTAACTGATTACAACTCAAATTAACTCAAAGTAGGCTCCTAAAATTTATGAATCACTACATACAACTGAAATTCATGCCCCTAACTAACTTATTTAATTCAGTGACAAGTGCCATGTCAAATCAGTTAACTAATCCAAGCTGTCTACTGATGTTGAATTTCAAATTTCCTTAATTTTACTAAGGCAAAATCAAATTAAGAATTTCTTGCTACATTTTTCAACACACACACACACATATATTCAATAGACATGAATAAATGTGTTTGTGTGTCTAAAGACATGAATAGTAGGCTAGGTTAGAGGCCTTATAAGGTCATGGGATCTCTCTCTCTCTCTCTCTCTCTCTATATATAAATATATATATATATAATATATATAGATATATAGATATATATATATTATTTATATATTATATATATATATATATATATATATATATATATATATATATATATATATATATATTCCAAGGCTATGCCAAAGCCTCTAAAAAGATCTGGAGAGATAGCTCTAAGAGCTGTACAAATCATTGTAAATGTGTTCATATATACAGATATGCGTGGGGATAAAATCTTAGTACCCTGGAGGGAGAATGACGTAAGCCCTCTTTGCTCTTGTGACCATATGCAGTGAACAAGCACTTAAACGAGAAAAAATTGGGTCGTTGAGTAGTAAGCGCTCATGCTTATGGGATGACCCCGAGACTTTTTCCCCAAAGGTTACTAAAGGAGACACTGAAGAGAACTCCCAAGATAAAATCCTTAAGATGACCTGGCCAAGTGGGCCCATATGTTATGAATATATCGTATAAGTTGTGAATATACTGTATTTGCGTTCGTAAGGAGTTCTGAGCAAATGAGGGTGTTTTATGCATATTATAGTATGGATTGTGTGGGGATATTTTGAATCACCAATCCGCTTAGAGAATAATTGTCGTTGGGGCATCTCGGCAGCCTCAAAATCCGATGGTTTTGAAGAAGGGCATGTAGATCTCCTGGGATTTTACTCTCGGGGTGACTTGGTGTAATGGGGCAAGTTGAACATCCCTAACACAAAGCAACGAATGGAAAACCCCAAATTCTCTTATAACATGGAAAATGTGTGATTCAAGGGGTTGGAACTTGAGGTGAGAATTAGGATGAAGAGGTGCATGACATGGTAAATAGGGTGACGTGGTTCCCTTATGGCGTGCCACATGGCACCTTGTTTTTGCATTTTATCATGTGTTCGATATGGCTTAAATCACATTACATGTGGCACTCTAGAAGGAGGCCACGTGGATGGTGCGATGTCATTCAATGTCACCCCAACACCTTGTCCCTAGAAATTTCCAATGGAATCAGGTGCAACCCATTTTGGATTTAATCCCCAGGGTGACGTGGAATGCTAGAGCCCGCCTGCACAGTCGTGAAAGAACATAACCATGAGATTGGTTAGAACTAAGTCGAGGTGGCAAGTTACTAGGTGGCTTCTCCACATAACCCCTGCAGTTTGAAAGCCTCACAAAATAATATAGGGCGGGTTGATGTGGCATGGTAGAGTCGATCTTGTGGCAAAAACTAATGGTTTCAGTATATGTTGGAGGAGGCTCCATAAGGGAATCCACGTAACCCCACTCCATTTTCCCCAAAAGTTTAAATGGGGAACTGCAAGAAATACCTATGGGATTCTATTCTTGGGGTGACATGGCCATGGAGGGCTCACACCCACATACATTACATATATCACATATATGTTATGGTTTGGGCCATGTGAGCCATAAAGGGGTTAATTCGTGACCCAATATGAACAGGCCAACAACTAAGGTAATGTTTCCATGTGGCGGTAAGGTGGTTGACTCTGATATCCACATAGGTACCACGTGGCATGTTAAGATGATGTGGCATTATCTGATATGCTAATCATTGAATGACCATATCTTTCAATTTGTGAGTTGGATTGAGACAAAGTTTATATCATCAGAAAGGTATCGATGAGATGAACATAATGATGTCATCCATTTTAAGTTTAATAAAGTAAATAAAGGTAAAAAAATTTAGACCACATTTCCATAACTGGACTTTTAAGGTTGGGGCAGCGTAGTAACTATCTCCTTCTACCCTTAGTTGGGGGTAGGGATAATATGGGGTATGCTATAATAAATATCAAGAGTTGAAATGCATAACAACACTTACAAGTGAGTTTTGTAGATCCCATTAGAGGAAATTTTAGCCTAAAAGTGCCCATGAAATTTTCACGTAATTTCCATTTCATAATATGTAAACCAATCAAAATCTTTTAAATTTAAATAGAGGCACATGTAAATATTTTCAAGGGAAAAGAAGAAAAACTACTTTTTTTAATTGTATTTTTTACTTATCTCTTTATAGGTTTACTCAAATTTCCAGTGTATACACTCGTCGGATGTAGAATTAAATTCTTCATCCAACAAGTACCCATTATGCATATTTTTTAGAAGACCCACATTTATAATAATTGAAGATACATTAAAAAAATGTGTTCAACATGTTTTTTAATGTATCATCAATTTTTATCAATTGGGTCTTTTCAAAAGTATGCCTAATGGGTACTCGTTGCATGCAAAATTTAATTTCGCATACAATGAGTGTCTACACTTGAAATTTGAGTAAACCTATAAGGAGATAAGCCAAAAATACAATTAAAATATAGTCTTTTCCTTTTCCCTCCAAAATTTATAACTCTTATTTTATTATTTTTCCTTAGGAGACCACTTTTAGGATGAAATTTCCTCTAATGAATGTCAACATAAGTAGGTGAAAGTTAGACCACCATAAAAAAAAATGATACAAATTTGGATGGGGCACCGAATCAAATTTAACAGTGGAATTTTTAGAATATTTTGTTTGGGACAAGGCATAAATGCTAAACAATTAAATGTAGAGAAACATTTATAAATAAATTTTACAAATACAACTCGAACCTAAATAGAATAGAGGAAGAACACTTGGATTGGGAACCAAAGCATATTTAATGGAAACAACTTTTGTGAGTGACTTTTGTGGAGCCAATGGCAACATAAATATGCCAAAGGAAGACCAATGGAAATAAAAAGTGGATTAGGATCTAGATAGGTATCTAGAGTGGAACTACCAACAAAATTTTTATACAAGATATTTAAAACATGGCACTAGATTAGATCTAATGATATCATTTGATGGGACTAGCCCAACACTTTATAAAATCGTCGTAATGGAAATGATTTGTAATTGTTTATTCGTTTGATTGAATCATATGGTGGTGATTACACGTGGATGAAATGCAAATCGGATATTTTGGGTTTTGATTTATGTGGCATTCAATTGAGCAATAATGAAGGGGTACTTGCCTTGGAGTCTGTATTTCCCACTCAACCCTAAGCTTGATCCCTTTGTTCGTTGGTCTTTTCAGTCATTTACTGTTGGCTCGCCAAGGGTTTACTCCACAGTGCTCTGCAAGGTTCTGGTGGGTAGCTATGCTGCGAGTCTTGGGCGCACCTCTGTTTGTTCATGCTATGTATTTGATTGTCTTTAATCCTTGGTTTGCTGACACTTATGGTTCGTCCTGTGGTTGACTGGGTAAGTGACCTCTGTTGTGTTTCATTTTCCTTTTGTCGTGGGTTCTACAGGCCGCCGTATGTCAACTCATGCACTGGTATTGCTCACTCTAGTTGGCAACTCAATGTTTGCTTGTTTCCAGGTTCGGCTCGATGGCTTTCTTCCGTCTCCGGTTTAACACACAGGTAATTTCTCTTTCTATGTTTCAACTTATGGGTCTTTTCCCACAGTTCCTGACCTGGGATACTCCTTTGTCTCTACAGTTAGTCGGTGATGTTGGTGGAATGCCGGTCTTTGGTTTCACTGCAAACTCTCAGGTAACTATATGCAACTTCAATGGTTTCATTTTTCCTTTCCAGCTCCGTACTTACACTTCTACTGCAATGTACTCTGCTAACTCCTGTGTATCATGGCTGTGCAGGTGTTAAGGGTTTGCAGTTGGAGGGTTTGGCCATATATGTCTCGGTCTTGTCCGGTAGGCTCTGCCTCTTCGAATTCCTTTTAGTCTTCGTTCTGGTTTTTAACTCTGCCTTCGGGTTGTATGGGTTTGTCACCCATGTTGCTTGTTGAATGGCTCACTGTGAGCGATGCTCTATTGCTTTGGAATTCTGGCTTCCACTGTGTCTTGACTGCAATCTTCTGTTTGTAACTGCAATTTCTTTCTAAAGCCTCTCCTAGGGTTTGTCGTTCAAGGCTTGAGCATGTCTATAGCTGTGTATGGATATGTGGTTGAAACCCTCGTCTAGGGTTTATCATTCATGGTTGGAGCGTTCACGGATTTGTTTTTATAGTTCTGTTATGTAATTATAATACGCTGGACTTTGCAATTTTTGAAAGGAAAATTCTTCAGGGAGATGTTATGATATTAGGTTTGTTTTACCTGAATAACGTTCGGTGTCTGTTTGCTCCGAATTTGTAGCCGGAACTACTGTTATGAGTCTTTAGTTTGCTTGAGATATAATGTATAACTCTACACGAACCCTGTAATTATGCTGGTAATTTTATATGGCTGTCAATTTGAATGTATTGTGGAAACTTTTGTCCGGCCTTTGGGTGTTTGTCTTGTATTAAATCCTGGTTGTCCCACTCCTGGTTTATTTCCGTTGTTTGCTTCAAACGAATTACAAACCCTTGTACTATATCTGCTCTTTGGTCTCGCTATGTGAACTGGTTCTTTCTCTCCAGAAACAAAAAAGAATTTATTTTCAAGAATCGGTATATGGTTAGTTGTGTGCTCAAATAGTCATCAATTAGAAAACATAATAAATTACAGTAGTCATATAGATGGACAGAACTTTGATTTCTCTGTTGTTGTTTTTATTTCAGTGCGAGAGGTATTGAACTGAACCCCTTACAAGATTTTTCCTATTACATTTATAGGTTCCCTATTCCAATTAATGAAACTGTACAGTTGCTTTTCAGTTACAGACTTTTACAGTTACTTGGTTATTAGTCATTCGTTTTATCTTATGACAAGATTTTCCCTTCAGATGCATTTGTCTTTTTCCTTTTAAAATAAAAGGATAATCATTAATCCATGACTTTGTTAACAACAGACAAACAAACAACCCTAACTGATCAACTACCCTTAACTAAGTTAAAAATTAGAATAAGAATAAAAGTCCTACCTACAATTCTGTCAACCAACATAAAGACGAACAAAAGTAAACTGAACCTTTTTTTTGACCTGGCAGAGACCGACACCCGGTCATGGTGCTTGAGTTGGATGCTCCTGCATCAGGCTCCCAGGCAAGAGAAAATCATGACTCTGGTCCATGAGCTCCTCAACTGAAGAACTTGTCTGCTCAATCTGCCTGGCATCAAGCCACAAACAGCCCTCAATAGGACGGTTCTTCCACTTGACCAGGTATTGCAGATACTCCTTTCGCCGAGTTCGTTTGGCCACCTGAGTGTCGAGAATGCGCTCGATCTTGGGAGGCTGAACGTAAGGCATATATCTCATCCAAGCTTCTCCTCCATCCTGGGTATTCTATGTAGGCTGCGTGGTTCCATCTTCCTCCTTTTCCTCTGGGTCAGCCGCATAGGGAAATAGGTCTGCTACGTTAAAGATATGTGAAATGCCTATTCCGGGTGGCAATTGTATCTCATAGGCATTTGCTGAAAATTTCCAAAGGAATTTGTAGGGTCCTACCTTCTTATACTTTAATTTATTGTAGGTACCCTTAGGGAAGCGTTCCTTGCGCAAATGCGCGAGGACTTCGTCTCCCACATTAAACTGTACTTCCCTTCTCTTCAAATCTTCTTGTTGTTTATACTTCAGGTTGTTGTCCTGTAATTTGATTTTTACCTGCTCATGCAAATCCCTCATCGCGTTAGCGAAATCTTCTCCATCTGCGCTTCGCCTTTCTTGCAGTCTAAGATCCCGCAGCTCATGCACTCCGCGAGGATGCATGGCGTACAGGATTTGAAAAGGGTTGAAGCCTGTGATGCGGTTAGGCGAGTCGTTATATGCGAACTTTGCCTGCGCTAGCACTCGATCCCACATCCGTGAATTCTCCCCAACCAGGCTTCGTAGCAGGTTTTCTAAACTCCTGTTTACAACTTCTGTTTGTCCTTCAGTTTGCAGATGATAAGCAGAACTATAACTCAACTGTGTATCCATTTTTTTCCACAGGGTACGCCAAAAGTGTCCTGTAAGCTTCACATCCCTGTCTGACAGAATAGACTTAGGCAACCCATGTAACATGACAATTTCTGTGAAAAACAAGTGGGCCACGTGAGTGGGATCATTGGTTTTCCTACAAGGGATGAAATGCGCCATTTTCGAGAATCTGTCCACTACTACCATCACCGAGTCGTAACCTCTCTATGTCTTAGGTAAACCTAAGATGAAGTCCAAGCTGACTGAATCCCACGGTCTGCCTGGAATAGGTAACGGTGTGTACAGTCCCATGTTTTGACTGTGACCCTTCGCCAACTGGCACACTTTACATATGGCCACAAATCACTGCACATCCCTCCGCATCTTTGGCCAAAAATAGAAATTACTGAGCTGCTTGAGTGTCTTGTCCATGCCGAAATGTCCGTCTGGACCTCCACTATGCTTCTCTCGAATAATATTCTCCCTCATCGAGCAGTCAGGTATGCATAGCTGTCCTCCCTTAAACAACAGTTTCTCCTGTAAGTTGTAGTCCAACCATGGACTGTTATCTCTCACGAAGGGATTCTGACATGCCTCGTAGGCCTCTTTAAAATCTGTATCAGTCTGGTATAAGTCTTTTAAGTGCTCAAAACCCAGCACTTGTACAATACTTTCTTGCAGAAGTAAAGTTCTCCTACTTAGTGCATCCGCCACCTTGTTGGCATGTTCGCTAATATGCTTCAATACTAAGTTGAAACTTTGCAAATACTCCACCCATTTGGCATGTTTGTGGTTCAACTTGTGCTGTTGCATTACATACTGTAGTGCATAATTATCTGAGAACAACACAAATTCGTTTCCCAACAGATAATGTCTCCAGTGTTTTAATGCCTGTATAACAACATAGAACTCCTTATCATATGATGAATATTTTTGTTGATTTTCATTCAGCTTCTCGCTAAAAAACGCTACAGTCTTATCCTCCTGGATGAGTACAGCTCCAATAGCCGTACCGCTGGCATCACAGCGAACTTGAAAAAGCTTCTTGAAATCTGGCAATCTCAGGATCAACCTCTCAGTAATCTTCCTCTTTAATAACTGGAAACTTTTCTCCGCTGCATTTGTCGATTGAAAAGGATGGCTATCCTTTTTAATGGTGTCCAACATTGGTGCACAAATTTCACTAAAATTCCTTATGAATTTCCGGTAAAAACTCGCTAGTCCATGAAAGCTACATACCTCGAATAAATTTTTCAGAGATGGCCAATTAACTATCGCCGCCACCTTTTCCGGATCCATCTTCAGTTCATTTTTTGCTATTACAAAGCCCAAATAAACCAATTCCTTTTGCAGAAAGGTACATTTCTTTAAGTTTATTAGCAATTTATTCTGCTGTAATTTTTCCAGCACCTTCCATACACGTTGAAGGTGTTCTTCCCTTGTCCTGCTGAAAATTAATATGTCGTCCAGGTATACGATCACAAATTTCCCAATGTACTCCTTCAGCATCTCATTCATCAACCTCATAAATGTACTCGGCGCATTGCTCAGTCCAAAGGGCATGACCAACCATTCGTACAGCCCCTCATTCGTCTTCAAGGCCGTCTTCCATTCGTCCCCTTCTCTTATCCGAATCTGATGGTACCCGCTCTTCAAGTCTATCTTAGAGAAATATGCTGCCCGCTTAAACAATCCATCATGTCATCCATCCGTGGTAGTGGAAACCTATACCGGATGGTGATTTTGTTGATGGCCCTTAAGTCGGTGCACATCCGCCACTCTCCTCCCTTCTTGGGGGCGAGAACCGTTGGGACTGCACAAGGGCTCAAGCTTTCTCTTATCAATCCCTTATCTAATAATTCTTGCACCTGCTTTCTAATCTCTTCATTGTCCTTGGGGCTCATTCGGTATGCCGCTTTGTTCGACAAACTGGCTCCGTGTATGAAGTCAATATGATGACTTATGCTTCTTTTGGGGGGTAATTTGTCTAGCAAGTCATCAACTACTATATCTGTAAACTCCTGCAACATTTGTTGGATCTATATAGGTAAATTTGATACCTCCGTATGCAACAACACTGTCGTTGCTTTCTTTACAACTGCGTAACCCATCTCACTGTCCTAAACTTGTTTCAGAAACTGTTTTCCACTAACCAACAATGCCCTTGGTTCACTTGTCCCTACTGTCCCTTCTTCCTTGATGGGCACAAGCGTATGCTTGATTCCATCCTTAACAAACTAATCCATCGTGTACCACTTTCCTATCGTACTGCCAATGCCTGCCTAGCAGTATGTGACATACATCCATTGGCATGATGTTACAAATGACTTTATCCTTATATCTGCCTATTTGAAACTCCACCTCGCACTGTTCATCCACCAGCAACTGATGGCCTTTATCAGCCATGAGACTCTGTAAGGGTTGGGATGTTTCAAACGCTTCAACTCCAACTTTTCTACCATCTCTGTGGACACTAAATTATTAGTACTACCGCTGTCAATAATTAACTTACAACACTTACCTCATGACTTACAAACTATTCTAAACAAAGCCTTCTATTGTGTCTGTTCGGGGACCTCCTTGACTGGTTTTAACAATACCTTGTGCAGCACTAGGGCTTCCCCTGTCTCTAGAGCATTTTCTGCTTCCTGGGGAGGTGCCGCTGCTTCTTCTGGTTGTGCAACATATGCACCCCGCTATCTAGCTTGTTCTGCCTCTGGACATTCAAACGATCTGTGTCCCCATTTATGACACCTGTAACATTGGTAACCAGCCCCTCTTCCTCGGCCATTTCCCCTGCCTCATTGGGATGACCTACCGCCTCTCACATTATCACCTCTGTCCGTTGATATAGAAGCTCTGGAACTGCTACCTTCCTCATTATTACTAGCAATTTTCCCTCTGCCATATGACTGGCCTTTTCCCCTGCCGACTCCTCGTCCTCTCCGGGCATTCTGCCTTCTAGTAATTTTCTCTTCAGCTTTCATCACACTCTGATACACCTCTTCAGTTTTCTTTCGAGATAAAATACTGATTTCATCCAAAATTTCTAATCTTAACCCATTCACATACCTGGTTTTTCTTTTCGCGGTATCCTCCGTATATCCGGCTCGCAAATTCACTCGATAGAACTCCTCCATGTACTCCCTTACCGTCAATCCTTTCTGTTTCAGATTTTGCACCTGCCTGTGTAGTGCAATCTGATAGTCCTTAAGCAGAAATCTGCTCTTTAACTTGGCCACCATCCTTGACCAAGTTTTAATCGACAACTTGTTCAATCTTTTCCTCTTCGTCTGGACACTATCCCACCACAGGGTTGCGTGTCCCTTCAATTTCGTCGCAGCGAACCTAACTCTGCGGTCTTCGCTAACTTCCTCGCACTCGAAATACTTATCCATCTCGCTGATCCAATCCAATAAAACCTCGATAGACAGACTGCCGTCATGGGTTGGGAGTTCTGGCTTGGGTTTACTGCTTGCCACTAAAACAAATCTGAACAATCTTACTTCTGGTCTCTCACCTTCTAGTCCATCTGCTGCTGCTTCAGTTTCCTCTTCGCTGTAATCACCTGTCTCTGGGTCTCTTCTTCTCCTTGCCTCCACTGCCTCCAAATGGGCAGCAAGAATTCAGATCTCCTCTCTCAATCCTTCCTCTGCCAACCTTCGAGCACCTCTACCATGACCTCGCCTTCCTCTTTCTATGTCTTCGATTAATTTCACCTGCTCTGATACCACTTTGATGGGACCAGCCCAACACTTTATAAAACCGTCGTAATGGAAATGATTTGTAATTGTTTATTTGTTTGATTGAATCATATGGTGGTGATTACACGTGGATGAAATGCAAATCGGATATTTTAGGTTTTGATTTATGTGGCATTCAATTGAGAAATAATGAAGGGGTACTTGCCTTGGAGTCTGTATTTCCCGCTCAACCCTAAGCTTGATCCCTTTGTTCATTGGTCTTTTCGGTCATTTGCTGTTGGCTTGCTGAGGGTTTACTCCACAATGCTCTGTAAGGTTCTGGTGGGCAGCTATGCTGCGAGTCTTGGGCGCACCTCTGGTTGTTCTTGCTATGAATGTGATTGTCTTTAATCCTTGGTTCGCTGACAGTTGTGGTTTGTCCTGTGGTTGACTGGGTAAGTGACCTCTGTTGTGTTTCGTTTTCCTTCTTCTGTGGGTTCTACAGGCCGTTGTATGTTAACTCATGCACTGGTATTGCTCATGCTGGTTGGAAACTCAATGTTTGCTTGTTTCCAGGTTCGACTCGATGGCTTTCTTCCATCTCCGGCTTAACACATAGGTAATTTCTCTTTCCTGTTTCAACTTATGGGTCTTTTCCCACAGTTCCCGACCTGGGTTGCTCCTTTGTCTCCACAGTTAGTTGGCGATGTTGGTGGAATGCCGGTCTTTGGTTTCACTGCAAACTCTCAGGTAACTGTATGCAACTTCAATGGTTTCGTTTTTCCTTTCCAGCTCTGTACTTACACTTCTACTGCAATGTACTCTGCTAACTCCTATGTATCATGGTTGTGCAGGTGTTAAGGGTTTGCAGTTGGAGGGTTTGGCCATATACGTCTCGGTCTTGTCCGGTAGGCTCTGCCTCTTCAAATTCCTTTTAGTCTTCGTTTTGGTTTTTAACTCTGCCTTCAGGTTGTATGGGTTTGTCACCCACGTTGCTTGTCGAATGGCTCACTGTGAGCGATGCTCTGTTGCTCCGGAATTCTGGCTTCCACTGTGTCTTGACTGTAATCTTCTGTTTGTAACTGCAATTTCTTTCTAAGCCCTCTCCTAGGGTTTTTCGTTCAGGGCTTGAGTGTGTCTATAGCTGCGTATGGATATGCGGTTGAAACCCTCGTCTAGGGTTTATCATTCATGGTTTAAGCGTTCACGACTTTTTTTTTACAGTTCTGTTATGTAATTATAATACGCTGGACTTTGCAATTTTTGAACGGAAAATTCTTCAGGGAGATGTAATGATATTAGGTTTGTTTTACCTGAATAACGTTCGTTGTTTGTTTGCTCCGAATTCGTAGCCGTAACTACTGTTATGCGTCTTCAGTTTGCTTGAGATATAATGTATAACTCTACACGAACCCTGTAATTATGCTGGCAATTTTATATGGTTGTCAATTTGAATGTATTGTGGAAACTTTCGTCCGACCTGTGGGTGTTTGGCCTGTATTAAATCCTGGTTGTCCCACTCCTGGTTTATTTCCGCTGTTTGCTTCGAACGAATTACAAACCCTTGTACTGTATTTGCTCTTTGGTCTCGCTATGTGAACTAGTTCTTTCTCTCCGGAAACAAAAAAGAATTTATTTTCAAGAATTTGTATATGGTTAGTTGTGTGCTCAAATAGTCATCAATCGGAAAACATAATAAATTACAGTAGACATACAGATGGACAGAACTTTGATTTCTCTGTTGTTGTTTTTATTTGAGTGCGAGAGGTATTGAACTGAACCCCTTACAAGATTTGTCCTGTTACATTTATAGGTTCCCTGTTCTAGTTAATGAAACTGTACAGTTGCTTTTCAGTTACAGACTTTTATAGTTACTTGGTTATTAGTCATTCGTTTTATCTTATGACAAGATTTTCCCTTCAGATGCATTTGTCTTTTTCCTTTTAAAATAAAAGGATAATCATTAATCCATGACTTTGTTAACAACAGACAAACAAACAACCCTAACTGATCAACTACCCTTAATTAAGTTAAAAATTAGAATAAGAATAAAAGTCCTACCTACAATTCTGTCAACCAACATAAAGACGAATAAAAGTAAACTCAACTTTTTTTTTGACCTGGCAGAGACCGACACCTGGTCATGGTGCCTAAGTTGGATGCTCCTGCATCATCATTCATAGAGAGTAAAATAAGAGCATCACAGGAGAATTAGCAAAGAATGAAATGTCAAGGAGTGTGAACATATTTGAATTTTGAAATTATGATATTCACCATATGAATTTCCATGGTTCCATCATTTTTGAAGTTGCGACATACTCCTTTTTAATGTGATACCACCATATTGCATGCCATACACATCAAGGACTAGAGTGATTATTTACAATGGTGGTTATATCTATTAATCAACATTATATTTGGCACTAATACTAGTGATAGGGATTGCTATGTATAAACTAAAAAGGGAGGCATTAGAATTTATAAGTAGGGAATGAAAATATAGAATCCAATATCATGCCACATATATGGTATGGTGGAAGTCCTCGACACGATACTAACATGGTGCTTGCGAGAGGGCATAATTAGCACCCATTCAAGACTATATTTATTCTTGGCATCCACATATTTATCAAGGTGCTTGGTTGGGGTAAATCTTCAAATTCCTTGCTTGTATTGTCCACATACTTTGAATTTATCTAAAAAAAATAACATACGTTGTGGTATGATGCTTAGTTAACTATAGACTCCCTAATCCTAGGGCGAGGTAAGATGAGGAGTTATAGTAGGATTCAAAGCTTTATGTTAGGCTTAATTGACGGAAAACCATTGACATCTCATTACTATAGTTTGGAATAAGTAAGATTAACTAAAGTCTTACCCCTTATGTACACACATTGTGACCACTATTAGTGCCCATGGGTAAGGAAAACTTGTCCTTTATTGCTCTACATCCTAGTATGAGGGCGATGTGTGATTTCGTCTGTGCACAATGTAGATTTAACATGTGCCTTTTTAAAATAAAAGTAAAATATTCTTTAAATAGAAAAACAATGTCGACAATAATAAAAGGAAAAAATGGATATACATCGTTGGTATGAAGGAGATGAGATGAAAATATTTTAGTTTCACTCTCAACCAGAAATAAAATATTTCATTATCCATGTGAAGTAACATAATTTCATATTAATTTTAGAGAGATAAAATAAATAAAAGTAAAAAAACCTTATATTTTCACTTTTGAGTGTGAATAGGGTATAGAATTATTATACCTTTTTAAAATATGTTAATATTAACCGTAATAAAATATTTCAATGTAGAAAGGAAAGAAGTAATTGGAATTAAAAAAAATCAATTATTCCCTAATAATATTAATAAGACCAATATGCGCAATTCGT